>PISX010016275.1:0-46816 GCA_004024625.1 Mellivora capensis
TGCAGTTGCACTACTGGGTATTTACCAGTCCTATATTCTTAATATTGGAATGGAAGGAGGATGGTTGAGCAACCGCGGCCATTACCTACCTCTGGTAGGAAGTCCACAGAACTTCACCACCTCCTCCTCACCAAGGTCTTCAAATCTTCATCTCCCTTCATGACTCCTTCCCACCCCACTGGCCATTCAGTTTTTATTCCAGGACAGAGAGTTGGCTGTAAAGAGACCACTTCAAGTTCTGACAGGATTTGTAAGATTTGTGTGGTGTGGCCTCAGGGTAAAGCATCTAAAAGACAACTAATCTTTAGAAGTTAGAAAGATTAACTGTTCACTGTCATTTTAAATATACCTTATTTCATTAAACATCTGGGTGTCTTTTTTTAGCTGTGAGTTACTGCCTCACAGGAAGAAACAAAATTATAATAGCAACTCCTTTGTTACCTCATTCTAGGGAGTGCCCAACTCTAGGCAAGGTAGCAGAGGAGAAAATTTCTGGCCTTGGGTCTCTTGAAATTTGGAGATACTACAGTTTGGAAACTGTAGTTTCCTTTTTTAAAATTTGAAAATGTTATGAAGATAAGTAAATGCCTATGCAGTTGTAAGAAATATTGCAGAAAGATTCCCCTGTATGCTTTGCCCATTTTCATTCACCAGTAATATTTTTCAAAACTGTAGCATAATTTTTTCAAGGATCTTGCCAGTCTTTCCTAGACTTCCGCAGTTCTGCCTCAACTCGTGTGTGTGTGTGTGTGTGTGCGTTTGTGCACACACATCCTAAGTTTTGTACAGTTCTTTCACGTGGGTGGGTGTAGGTATCACCCCCGCAGATAAGCGACTGAAAAGTTTCAACCTCCTTCTAGTCCTTTATGTTGCCCTTTTATAACCATAACCTTCTGTTCTCTCCATGCCCCCACATACAACCCTGGCAGCCATTCACCTACCCTCCATTTCTAAAATTTTTGTCATTTTAAAAGTGTTCTATAAATTGAATTATATGTATAATGCCTGGGCCTCTTCGTGGGTTCAGTGTCCGACTCTTGATTTCCTCTGCTCGGGTCATGAATTGTAAGGGCCTATTTAGCCAGAGCGGCCCCACCTTGGTTGAACAGCCATTTTGTTGTTTATGCAGTAAAACTTAAACTGACCCCCACCCCAACTTACTTAAAAGCAAGTCCAGGAAACCAGTCCCAGGTAACAAAGCCCAAATACAAGGGTGGGTCAGGTCAGGTGGGTCAGGTCAGGTGGAGATAACGGCGGAATGCTGGGATGAGTCAGGTCAGGTGGAGACATCCAATCAGTAAAGCCCGCATACTGTCTCCCAGCTACCAAGGAGTGTGGGTCCTGCCTTTTGGGCACCAATTCTGACCAAGGTGATAGGCTAGTTCAAATAGCTACTATGGGGTGAATTGTAGTTCAGTTGGCCACCCGTGTGTGACCTAGCATGACTGTGCAGCTTTCTCTGTGTGTTACAGTCTCCTTCGCCACCTATGTGTGGTCAGGCCCAAGCACATGGCCTTTGCTCTATAAAAGTTAGTCTGTGAAGCAGGGAGGGGTCGAGCTCTCTGTAAGAGGCGTGGCCCTGGCTGGTAGGTTTGATTCTCGATGGTTGGTGAGAAATAAAGCTTTGCTTGACCTTTGCTTTGTATCAGTCTCGCTCCTTTAATCACAGACCCATTATTGGGGGACCCAACATTGGGTACCCAACAATATCAGGGTTGTGGATCGAGCCTGGCAACAGCCTTCATGCTCAGTGGGGAATCTGAGATTCTCTCTCCCTCTACCTTTGTCCCCCCCCCCCCACATGCTTGCTCTCTAAATAAATAATAAGAAAATAAAATCTTTTAAAAAATTGAATACCTATAGTTTATGACATTTGTGATTAGCTCTAATGCTGCATAATTCTGTATAGGTTCATCCAAGTTATTGTGTGTATTCATTTTATTACTGTTCCTTTTTATTACTGAGTATGCTATGGTATGCACTATAGTTTGTTGAACCGTTCATCTCTCAGGATTCCAATTATAGCTGTTTATTAGCAATTACCAGCATAGCTATTACCAACAAAGCCACTGTAAATATTTATGTATGAGTTTGTATGAGCATATGTTTTGAATTCTTTAGAATTGGCAAGGTACATAAAGAAGTTAAATGCCCAGGAATACAGTTGCTGGGTCATATAATAGTTTCATGTTCATTCCTTTCTTCCTTCCTTTCTCTTCCTCCTTCCTCTTCCTCTCTCTCTCTTTCTCTCCTCCTTTCTTCCTTCATGTTGGGGTCAGGCGAGAGAGGGGAGAACCATTCAAAATGACGGACACCTAAGATGGCCACGGTTCCCGCCATCACCCTCCTGCAATGACCATGTCAGACCCGGGAAACAGAAACTCAAACGGGAGACCAAAACCTTTCTCCTCCCACCGAGGAACCAATGAGGAGCCCTGCTGAATTCGGCCCTATTAGGAAAACTCGACAAGGTCTCAGTACCTCCTCTTCGGACTTCCCCAGCAGAATCCCATATAAGCCCCTACCTCTTTGCTTTGCCTGCGACTTCCCAACTGTCTTTCCTCCGGAGTCGCAGAACCTCGCCCGAGGGTGCTTGCAATAAAGCCGGTCCTCGAATGCTCGCTTGCCTTGGTGCCTTTATTCCATTCAGTCGGTCTGCGATAAAACCTAACACTTCAGTGTTTTTCCAAAGTAGCTGTGCAATTTAAAATCCCACCAGCAATGTATGAGTGGTCTAGTTCCTTAGGATCTATGCCAGTGTTTGGTGTTGTCAGTCTTTTTTTAAGCCTCATCATACATGTCTAAACAGTACCTCATTGAGCTTTGGTTATTTCTCTAATGGCTAATGGTATAGAGCATCTGTTCAAGTGCTTATATGCCTTCTGTATACCTTTTCTGGTGACATATCTGTCTTTCACCCATTTTTTAATGGTATTGTCAGGAATGTGTGTTTACTGCTAATTTATGATACTACATAGACATGTATCTTTTGCTGGGTGTGTGCTTTGCAAACGTTTTCTCTCAGTCGTCTTCCAGTCCTCTTTCAAATGTAACTTCACATATCCAAAGCTGTTTGTTAGTTTTAACGGGACCCAGTGCACCAATTTTTCCTTCTTTGCCTTGTATTTTTGGTATCAAGTTTAAGAATCCCTGTTCCTAGATGTTACAGGATTTCTTCTCCTTTAGTAACCCTGGTTCTTGGTCACACCACTTCAAAGACTGAAGAAGTATACCAGATGAAGAGTGGTGGGCAGCAAAGTGAAGTTTACTGAGTGATAGTAAAGTTTATTGAGTGATAGTACAAATCTCCTGAAGAGGGAGGGAACCTGAGAGGGTTGCTATGGGAGTTTCCAAGTCTAGGGGTTTTATGGGCTTGTTAGTGGGATGTTTTAATCTGATTAACCCTCCAGGTGCCTGTTGCCCAATCAGATTTTTGTCTTCTATCACATGGGAAAGGGTGGTGGGCTCTTTCCAGGGTGGTGTAAAATCCTTTTAAATGTAGTATCCTTTTAGGGCAGGGGAGCCCCTCTCCTTGCCTGCCTTTCTTCCAACTATACTTCATCCTCATAGACTCCAAAGTTTTTTCCTAAAGGTTTTACAGATTTGTTTCACATCTCGGTCTGTATTTGAGTTAATTTTTGTAAAATTGTGAGGTTTAGGTCAATATTTATTTTTTTGCTTGTGGATGTCCTGTTGTTCAGTAATGTTTGGTGAAAAGGCTGTTTTTTTTTTTTGTTTGTTTGTTTTTGTTTTTCTTTCTCCATTGAGTTGTACTTTGGTCAAAAATCAGTTAAGTCTATTTCTCTGGGTGTTTTTCCGGTTTCTCTACTATGTGCTGATGGTCATTGCTCTGTCCCCCCAGTAATACCACATTGTCATGATTACTATAGCTGTGTAGTAGACCTTGCTATCAGGTGGAGTGATTTTTTTCTACTTTGACTTAATCATTTTTTTAGATACTCCAGAGCCTGTGTCTTCTCAATTAAATTTAAAAATAATCTTGCCTATATCTACAAAAGAAAACTTGCTTGGGGTATGATAGGGATTGCCTTATGCCCACAGATGAATGTGGGGACAATTGACACTTTTTGGTATATCGAGTATTCCAATCCATGAATACCATAATTTTAAAATTTATTTATGACTTCCTTAATTTCTCCAGCATTTTATAGTTTTTTTAGTATGTAGATACTGGACAAAACAGATTATGCCTAAATGTTTTATTTGATTTCGAATGATTATAGGTGAATTCTGTGTTCAACTTAAATTACTGTATGTTACTTGTTAGTATATAGAAATGTGATTGATTTTTGTGTGTGGATCTTAAAACCTATGACCTTGCACTTAAATCTTCTAGCATTGAGGTGGGGAGGGGTACCTAGGGGAGATTCCTTGAGGTTTTCTTCACTTTATCTCTTACTTTCCAATCTGTCTGCTCTTTATCTTCTTTACTTGTCTTGCTGCAGAGACTAGAACTTCTGGTACTGCTCATTAAAATTGCTTAGAGTGGACATCGTCAAAATTTGAAACTTCTGCACTTCTGATGAATTTTTGCATGTAAGTGAGGTTTGGTAGGATGAGGTCTGGAGCTGAAGACCAAGAAAGAATTCTTGAGATGTCTTTGGTGCAAAATGGTGGTTTATTAAAGCACAGGGATAGAATTCATGGGCAGAAAGAGCTGCTGCCCGGGGCTGTGAGGAGTGGTCCATTATATGCTTGCAAGTTGGGAGGGGGTCAGGGATGGCTTAAGTCTCTAAGGAATTTTGGAAGCAAGGTTTCCAGGACTTTGAGGGGCTAGCTATTTTGGGGGAAAAGGTTATTCATTACTGCAATCAAACCTTTGTCCTAAGACCCTTTAGATGTATATCAGTGGGCCATATGCTTGGGAATGATTGTCAGCACTCTCTTGGAGGGTTTAGAGATAAAGGAAGTTTCCAAAGGAATTGCTGAAGTTGACTTACAGGATCCTGGTTGGGGGTAGAGGTCAGTTGGGCTAGGATTGCCTTTTGCTCTTATCTTAGCAAAGCCTTATGGTGGAGGTAATGGAGTCCCTAGAGGAATGTCACTTTACCTGTTGCAAGGGCTGGTCAGTGGGTAAGGAAATTTAATCATTTTTTCTGCCTCTGTTTCCCACATCACTTCAAAAGACATACTTTAAAAAGAAGGTGAGAAGACCACCTAGAGAATGGAGAAAAAACAAATTTTGTAACTCCTGTCTGAAAAAGAACTTGTATCTAGAGTGTATAAAGAACTGTAACAGGGGCACCTGGGTGGCTCAGTCAGTTAAGCATCTGCCTTCAGCTCCTGTCATGATCTCCAGGTCTTGGGATGGAGCCCTGAGTCAGGCTCCCTGCTCAGTGGGGCATCTGCTTCTCCCTCTCAGCCTGCCCCTCCATACTGCTCATGTACTTACTCTTACACTCTCTCTCCAATGGATAAATAAAATCTTTGAAAAAAAATAACATAACAACTCAATAATAAAAGCAAGTTTAAAATGGTCAAATTATTTGAATAGAAGGTATAAAGATAACCAGTAAGCACATGAAAAGATGTTTACCATCATCAGGGAGATGCAAATGAAAACCAGAGTGAGATAATGCTTTACATCCACTAGAATGGCAATAATTATAAGAAAAACAACAACAACAACAGAAATAGCAAGTTTTGGCAAGGATGTGGAGAAACTGGAACCCTCACATACTGCCTATGAGAATTTAAAATGGTACAACTGCTTTGAAAAGCAGTCTGGCGTTTTCTCAAATAGTTAAGCATAGTTACCATGTGATCCAACAACTCTACTCTTAGGTATATGTATATCCAAGAGAACGAAAACATAAAGCATGTCTTTATAAGACCTCTGCAAACGTTCATAGCAGTATTGTTCATAATAGCTGAAAAGTGGACACAACCTGAATATTAATGAAGAGATAAATAAAATGTTATCTATCAATACAATGGAATATATTTGGCATTTAATAAAAATGAAGTGCTGGTATGTGCTACAACATGGGTGAACCTTGGAATTGTTACACTATCAAAGAATCCAGTCACAAAGGATGGCACTTTGCATAATTCCAATTACATGAAATTTCTAGAATATGAAAATTTATGGACACAGATTTGTGGTTGTTTAGGGTTGGAGACAATAAGGATTTCTGGAAGAATCTGGAAGAGCCACGTGGTCTGCAGTTTCTTTTGGAGTAATGAAAATATTTTAGAATTGTAATAGATGCACAACTCTGAATATACAAATACCCATTGGATCATATGCTTGAAAAAGATGATATGTGAACTGTGTCTTAATAAAGCTGTTAAATGCAGAGGAACTTCCAAAAATTAATACATTAGTGCTTAACTAGGCCATTTTATAATACTTTTCTTCTTGCCTTCCTATAGTTTAATTGAACTTTTTCTTTTTTTTTTTTAATTTTCATCTTGATTTGTTTATAGTGTATTGCATCTTTTCGTGCAGTTTTTGTAGTAGTTGCCCTCATTAATATATCCACAAAAAGTAGACTTAAGACAGTCTACTGCTATCAGCATTTTAACACTTAGAGTGAGATGTGGGAATTTCACTTCTGTTTGGTCTCTTTAACTTTAGCACTTTTAAATAGCATTATCTTGCATATCAGATGTTATTTCAGCTGTTGTTGATGAAACTTAGGAAAGGGATAGTTCACTTTATCTCATTTTGGTGTTCCTGTTCTTCCTGATAATTCCTGCTACTCTTAAGATTTCTTCTTGTTCCTTTCCTTTCTCTTTGACGCTTCCTTTAGTCATCCTTTAAGGGTATCTTTGCTAAGAACAAAATATTTTATTTTTTCTTCATTTTACAATGTTCTTATTTCCCTTTCTTTCTCAAAGGATCCTTGTGCCTGATAAGGATTTCATGGTTAATAGTTGTTTTCTTTTAACATCTGAAGAAATGTTGGCCTTTATGGTTTCAGGTGAAAAATCTGTGCCTGCTCTGCTTGGTATTTCCCTCGAGACAATGTAGTGCTTCTCTCTGGCTGCTTTTAAGATTTTATCTTGGGTTTACACAGGTTTAATTATGATGTGTCTTACTCTTGAGTTTCTCTGACTTTCCCCTTTGACGGAGAATGTACTTACTTTGTAGATACGTTGTTTTGTGTCTTTCTCCAAATTCGAAAATTTGAGCCTTCCTCCCCCCACAATACTCTTTCAGTTCCTCCATGTTCAGGACTCTAGTGATAAAAATATTGGCTCTTTCATCATTACTTTTTAGTTTTTGGGTCCCTGAAGCAACATTTTTTTTTTCTGGTTGTTGTTTTTTTTCCCTATTCTTTTTATATTATTAAGATGGGGTCGATTCTATTATTTTGTCCTCCAGATCATAGATTCTGTCCTTTGTCATTTCCATTCTGCTATCCATGCAGAATTTTTTGTTGCTGTTACTGTATTTTTTCAGTGCTATAATTTCTGTTGGTTCTATTTTAGAATTTCTTTGAGATTTCCTATTTGTTTTGAGAGTTTGATAGTTGAAGCTTTTTTATGACAACTGCTTTGAAATCCTTGTTGTAGAACTCCAACCTTTGATTCATCTTGGTGTTAGCATCAGCTGATGGTCTTTTTCTCATTCAAGTTGTGATTTTCTTGCTATGATGGGTAATGTTTTATTGTATCCTGGACATTTTGTCGATATGTCAGGAGAATCTAGGTCCTATTTAAATGTTTAATTTAGTGGGCAGTTACCTATAGAAATTTCTGAAGAAATTAAACTTGAAAATATTTATACCTTTCTGTGATATTTGGAGCCATTCTGTGGGTCTTGTGGATCCTTAGTAAGTTGAAATAGTCACATAACCTCAATAAGTTCCATGTTGGAAGTAATCTTCTATAACCCAAACATCTCTACTTTCTGGGGCTGGAGATGAAAGCCAAGGAGAAATGGAAACATTTGAAAAGATAAAGCATTGGAAACTATATGAAATAAGTAGATACTATGTGACTATTTAAAAGAATAAAGCCGATTTCAAAGAATAAAGTAGATTAATCTGTACTGGAATGGTAAAACAGCCATGCTTTTTTTTTTAAAGATTTTATTTATTTATTTCACAGACAGAGATCACCAGTAGGCAGAGAGGCAGGCAGAGAGAGAGGGAAAGCAGGCTCCCTGCTGAGCAGAGAGCCCGATGCAGGGCTCGATCCCAGGACCCCGAGATCATGACCCGAGCCAAAGGCTGAGGCTTAACCCACTGAGCCTCCCAGGCATCCCAAAATAGCCATGATTAAGTGAGTGAATAAAACAGAATTGCCAAAGTGCATGTAGAAAATATAAATAGGAACTGCCTTATTCGTTTACATTCCCACTATGGCATGCAGAGCAAAGGTAACCAGTAAAGATCCTTCCCCTTAAACATGGGCTGGCCTTGTGACTTGCTCCTCACCAGTGGTTTGTCTAAGGTGATGGGGGTGTCACCACTATGACTAAGAAACAAGAAATTGCAGTGTGTCTTGCGAGCAGATTTTCTGTGTTGACTCTGTCCTTTGGTGGGTTCGGTGAAGCGAACTGCCTTCTACAGAAGGGCACATGGCAGGGAGGTTCAGTAGCCTGCAAGCAACTGAATCCTGCAGACTGCCCCATGAGCTTGGAAGTGGGTCCTGCATCCGTTGAATGTCAAATGAGAAGCCCAACCCTGACTGACATCTTCATTACAGCCTTGTAAGAGATGTTGAAGTAAAGGAGCCAGTTAAGCTGTGCCAATATCCCCAGCCCCTAAAAACTGTGAGACGAGAAATGGTGGTTGTTTTAAACCACTAAGTTTTTAGTAATTTGTTACGCAGCCATAGGTAACTGATACACCCACCTATTTTTTATATTAGCATAGGCAGTGGAAAGTTGTCAATTTTTACATTGTACTTTTTTTATGTGGTAAAGAGGTTCCCAAGAATATGTGTATATTTTTCATAGATCCATGTTCACATATATGTAATAGGCTCTGTGTTTAGTTTGACTCTCTTTGTGTCTCATCTGCATAATACCGTATTGGAGCAGAGTGGTCTCCATATGATGCATTGATGTGGTAAAAATTAATAGGAAAGAAGTAAGGGGTAAAAATCTGAAAAGACTTTTTTTTTTTTTTTTTTGAGTTGTTCACATGAGAGTCTTACTAGGTTAAGTAATGGTACAACTTAGTGTATCGATCAGTCTCTAGCCAAAGAAGACCCTCACTCCTTCTAATGCCCTTACAAAAGAATAGAATTGGTGTAAAACAGAATAAGCATGGCAAGGGATATGGGTTTTTTATACTTTATTAGGCGTGTTATCACCTGGGAATGTCAAAAACACTATTATCACAGAGATGAGAAAGATCTCCAATATATCAGCAGATGTTTCTAATATTTGGGTACATGCATGTGTTTTTGATTTATTTCTTTAGCATAAGATGGGCAGCATCAAGCGTTTTAATTTCTTACAGAACTTTTCTTTTTGTTATTAGGAATCCAAAAACGATGATGTTTCTGATATCTAATTATTCAGCATCTTTATTTGTCCCTGTTACAATAGTGTTTTTCTTTGACCATTCCTGTTAGATAAAAATCACAGCTTTTACAAAAGATAAATTAGGAATTGGCAGATCGTTTTTTCAACAAATATGCATTGAGCAACCTACAAAGGAGGGAGAATATACAGATGGGCTCTGCTGGTAATTGAGAGATTTTTAAAAGAATATCTTTTGATATTTTTTTGATAAGACTTTTGAATATCTTTTCGAAGAAGCTCTAACCCTAGAAGATCAGGCAAGGATTGCCACAGTCTACCTTGATTTTAAAGCAAAACTGTGAAATTCTTCATTCAGAAAAATGAAGTTGAGATGAAAACTACTGAAAATTCCATTAGACATGTGATGTAGCACATGTCATTTCTAGCTAATGGAGTTAAGATACACAGGATGAAACCTATTTAGGTTCATGCAGTGAAATCTCTTATTTTATGTAGGGTCTTATCTCTTGGGTGTGGCAGGAGTAGAATAGAAACATTCCAGGAGAGAAGCCAGGGAAAGCTGTGTGTTTGGTGGAAAGACTCTTGTTTTAGCACAAAAGTGGCGTCCAAAATGTGGGAATATGCCTTTGTCTTAGCTGGAGCTGTTCTCTTATTTCTCTTTTAAGTTACTTATAAATGTCTTTATCTTCGGTATTTGAAAACAAAAGTTTTTGAAGCCTACCATTGTGCCATTTTGGTAAACGTCTTTTAATTACTTAAATTACACAGCAATTCTTAACTGCAGTAGTTTTGTATATTATAATGTTTGGTGACTCAAGCCAGCTGATGTATGTATACGTGCAGATTTGAACAGTTTGTAAGAATTTTCGGAAGTCACACATGTAAACAAATGTTGATGCTTAGTTGCTTAGCAGTATTACGTCAGTCCTAGAGATCCTCTGCAATTCTGGAGCTTTGTCTAATAAAATAGGCTGGGTTTTTTTTTCCCCATTTCTTTTGTAGAATGCCATAATAGTTTCACAGAGTAATACATGAAATTTTAAAGATCTTAATTATTTTTAAGTAATGTCTACACCCAAACTGGGGCTGGAACTTACAACATTTCCTTCAGGAACTCAGTGAGAGGCCACAGTTGTGTGTGTGTGTGTGTATAATTTTTTTTCCTCTATGACAGTTGTCCTTTGATCTACATTTATAATTCCAAAGAGGCAAAACTATGTTGAATTAAATGCTGTTTTATTTTTCACCAATGCTCAAAATGTTTTAGCAAGTAAAATGTGATTTGGTAGTTTACTCAAAGGCTATATTTATTATTTTAATTCATAACAAGGTTTCTATGCAATTCCTAACAGAAATCAGTATGTATGTGTATATATATAATTCAGTAATTGGATTGGATTTTCTAGATTTGGTGAGTTTTAGCTACTTCTGGTTGAATTTCAAGAACTTACGGTGAGTACAAATCCAGATTCCCTTGATGTCAGAATAATTAGCAGGGTTGGATACAAAGTAATGTGTAAGCTCCCCACTTCTACTCTAGACTTCATAAATGAGAAGTGAAATATTGGCCCGTAGGGTGTCATGCTCAGTTCTGACATCAAATAATGTTATCCTGCTGTGGGTGGTAGTGATAAGTTATTTTGATGTTCCAAAGAACTTTTTTTTAATTTGAGATTTCAGGATTTGAAATTTCTTTTAGCAATTAGTGGGCTCTAAGTAGATAGTGGATGCGTTTTTATTTTGTAGTAGCAATAATTTTTTTTTCCATTTTCATGATGTAAGAGATGTAAAAAATGTTGAAATGTCTCTTCCTTCTATTGAGGAATAGCCTATCTTTCCACAGACGTAACATAATAGTGCTTAAACATTGAATAAAAAAGGAACCAAAGTGTAATTTAAACTTGATTAGACTCTATGACCCACAGCAAAAGTCCATCATAATGAATGATAGGAGGTATTCCACAGCACTATCAGGAGATAATTTATTATGATACCCTAGGTCTGGAACTACTATAGAAAATCTCTAAAATCAGTAAGTCACGTTTGGAAATGTTTCAGGAAGTCAGCTAAGATGGAATATTGTTTTCCTTCCCAGCAGACTTGGAGACATTCACAGTATAATTTAAATCTCTTAGAAAATACTCACATTCACTTTTCATTGCATATGAATATGGCCCTAATTGCTCTATAACCATTAGCAGTTATATGATTTTTTAAAAGTATATGTGAATAAATACATGCTTGATATTTTGTTTTTTCCTGGATATCAAAAACATCCAATATGAATACAATGAACCAAGCCCTTTTGAAGACATTTCACAATATTTTATTGAGTATCAATTTAAAATTGCTAATTGTACCTTGTTAAAATTGCTAATTGTACCATATTAATGAAATTTTGCTGGACCAGATACTGGCTGAATTTTATACCGAGAAATTTTAGAAGCCTTTCGTGTTATATGAGAATAGAGTTAAATTTTAGTCTCAGTATAAACTCAGACTCAATTCCATGGGAATTCCTTAGGTCCAAAACAGTCTAACACTAATTGTACTCACTTGGATTTGCATAATGCTCGGTAATTTTCATAGCTCTTTCTTATCCCATTTCACATTTGATCTTCACACTATGCCCAAGAGGGTAGTAAGATGGGTATTATCCTCTCTAATTTATAATCCCCTTGTTGAGTTGTGGTCTAAGAGGGACTTGCATAATACTGAATCCTACTGCTGAGATAAGGTTCAAGTGTATTTCCTGGACTTCATCCTTGTCCTATTCTGATGTGAGGTCACTGGGGTACAGATTAATCAGTAGTGCCTGTGCTTTTGATTGGGTTCTGTGGTTATTTTTTACACCAATATCCATATGGGGTTATGATTAAATTTTTCATTAAATTAGTTGATTTTGACATTAAAGCAAGTTTTTTCCTTAGGGAATCATTGAGTTAGCAAGGGTCCTCCTACTGTAAATAACAGATATCAGAATAATACAGCATAGATGGTAAGATCTTTGAGTGTTTCTAGAGCAAATCCTTAATTTGATTACCTTGATCCTTGCCTCGGCAGACTTTTTAATCTCTCCAAACTTTGGTTTCTTCAACTTTAAAAAGGAAATGATGCTAGATTAAATGGGATAATTCATATACAGTATGATATAGAATAAGCATTGAATAAATATTAATCTCCTCTATTCCTTCTTTAAAATGTGTTTTAGCCCAGTAAGGAAGAAGATAGGTGGAATATTATATAGATGAAGTATTTTACACATATTTTCATGTACTCTAATAAAAAACAAGTAACCTACTGAGAGTATGTGTACCTTTCTCATATAAATGAGTGAACAAACTTGTTTTTAATTTTTGGCAGACTTATGAAACCAATTAGCTTGGTAACATATATTCAACTTTAATGGGCAAGTAAATAATTAATGTTATTGCCTTTGTAAATTTAGCTTTTCAGTTATAAATTAACATAATTAAAAGAGTAATGTTTCAGTATGTATTCTACTAGCCAAATTTAAATCAAGCAATTAAACTGTAGGTTTTCTGCACCAAATGAGCTCAGCTCATAATGAGACAGACAACAGACATAAATTTGTTTTTTCACGGTCAGGTTCATTACAAAAACATGAAGGAAAATACTTGTAGTATGTGTAATCAAGCAAATTATTCCAAGCACCATAAATTGTTTTTCTGGGTCTTATACCTTAAACTCAGAACTTAAGCACTATCATTTCTTCCTCTTGCTCTCCTGTAGAATGATCTCTTCTGGTAGAAGATTGCTTTGGTTTATATGCTGGGGTACAGATTAATAATTTTAACATTAACATAATTAATAACGTTTGCATCAGAATGTTACTGGGTTGTAACTACTTAGAGTAATCCAAATCTCCTGAAGAGAACAGGCTTATGTGTGGGGACAGGGCCTCAAAACCAGAGTGGTCATCGTATACAGGAAAGATTAAGTCATTTTGCTTGACTTGGGTTTGAAAGGCCAGCTATGTTGATAATTGTCTGGCCTTGGTGATGGAGAGAAGGGTCTGAGGGGGTCACTGCTGTGCTCTGAAACCCACTTGAATGTAGAAAGGTATAAAGCAGTAGTTTGTATTCTCCCTTAGAAGTGAAGCAGGTGTATTTTTCCCCTTTGAAATCAGCCCTGTGGAGTACTATCAAGCAGATTTTAATCTAAGACAATATATTTTGGGACTACATTGTTCCAAGCTGAAGGAGTAGAAAATGGGACCTGCTATGTGGGGATAATTGAACTGAAGACATTTTTAATCTTCAAGAAATACTGGTATATAATGAGACATGCACTGACTAATGATCTATATTTAACAATTTACCACGTTAAAGCACACTACTCAAAGTAAAATTGTGGGGCATGTTAGAATGGGCATGTGTGTACCATTCATCTCTTTTTGGAGATAAACACAACTGCTTCTTCTCTTGGCCCACTGATATGTCTGTAAAGTTAATCCCCCCTTTAGTGATGTTGAGTTTATTAAAACCCATTTTTTAATATTTATCTTTAATTAGTTCAATCTACAGTGATGCATTATTTTAGCATATAATATCTCTAGGGTGAAAGATTTGAATTGTTAGTAACTTTTGGGAAATGTGTATCCTAATGATTATGGTCTGTTTTGGTTACAGAAGTAATTTCTTCCCCTTGATTGCCATGTGATAGGGTCCTTGCCAGCTTAGGTCCAATTGAGAGTTTTTCTAAATGCAGTATATGGTTATTCCATTTTATTTTTCTGGGCAGCATTTTTCTTTCCAGAGTCACTGCCCATTACTTTTGACACATGTTATGGACATTTAAAAGCAAATAAAGTTGGAAATCACAACTAACTTATACTTCTCATTAGCCCATCAAATTACCTTGGAATAAGTCTATAAGTCACCAATTCTAAACCTTACTTTGAATCAGAAGCTGTAGACCATCTCCCTAGGAAAATAGAAATAACAAAATGTGGTACATAAATTTTGGAGCCCCTAGAAGCTCTTTCCTGGTTTCAAGTTGAAACCTCTATAGTCAGAATTACCAAGACTGGCAGTTCTCCCTTTATTATTCTGTTCCAATTCAGTAGTTCTCTGTAAAATGTTCTAAATTAGAACTCTTATTGTTCTAAATTAGACTCTATTAATGGTCCATATTGGTCATATTAACTTAAATTTATGTGATTTCTGCTTTGCAAAATGCTGGTAATTTTCCAAAGTTAAACCAAACACCACCTGTTCCTTGAAGTATTCTCTCTCTCTCTCTCTCTTTTTTAAGATTTTATTTATTTATTTGAGAGCAAGAGGGAGCATGAGCAAAGGGAGGGGCAGAGGGAGAAATAGACTCCCTGCTGAGTGGAAACAAGATGTGAGGCTTGATCTCAGAACTCTGGGATCATGACTTGAGTAGAAGGCAGACACTTAACAGACTGACCCACCCAGGTGCCTGAGGCTCTCTTTTCTTGAATCCTCAAGTGAACCAAGAGTAGGTAACCTTTCTCTGTCATGCTCCTATCATGAGGTTATCCTATCCTAATTCATAGATGTATCTTTCATTCGAGTTCATATGATCAGCTGTGTTGTAGTTGTATTTCTACCACGATTTTTCAGCTTCTTCATGGAAACAAATTCTGGGATTTTTTGCCACATATTTTTATTTATATCATATTAATAGTAAATATTGTAGAATCGTGCCTTTTTAAACAAGAATAACTGAAATAAGCAGGTTTGGGAACTGACATGGTTGCCTCTTAGAAGCTGCACCACTCAGCTTACTAGGGTAGAAATCTGTGAACTGTAATAGTCGAGTAGCTTCAATTGTTTACGTGACGTGGGCACTGGTTGCTATATTTTATAAAAGATAATGAAGAGTATTGTCTAATTGATGAACTGGTGTATTGTAGGCCACTTTAGAGAGTTTGTTTTGCAATTAGAAAACTAATCCATTCTGATCCTACCAGTTACTAGGACAGAAAAAGAGGAGTAAACAAGGTATGTGCCTTTTAGTAAATGTTGTTTAATTTTTATGTTAATTTTAAAAGTTATAAGTTAACTACTTTTTACTGTTTGCATTCTGTAGTATATTATCTAAGGACAATGAAATAACCTTGTGAGGCACCTCCATATAGGTTTTAAGAGCTTTTGCTATGGAATCAGTAGTTGGAAACTCTTGCCTCGTAATAGCTATACGAATTTGGGCAAGTTGTTTCATTTATGGGCCTCAATTTTCTCAGCTGTAAAATGGGAATATAGTCATAACTGAGTACAGTTTGTTATGAGACTCAATGCGCTGTACATCTATCAAACATTAAACAAATACAATCTGTTATAAATATTAATAGGGAAAGTTATCTTATAATATCTTTATGATATGTCCTCAATTTTGTTTATTTCAAACAGACTTTTAAAACTCCTAATTATATTTCCTTTAAGGATCTTGAGGGCATTAACACCTTGGGTGGTGTTAAGATCCAGAGCTGAAATTTCTACCAAGTCTTACTGCCTTTCTAAGTAAATGTATTGCTTTTTGTTTAATAAATTTTATTGAGCTATATATCTACACAAATAGAAACTCAAGAATATGAGGGCCCATCAAGCTCAGTGTTTAGCTTCACTGTGAGTGAGTGAAGCCAACATGGAGGAGCAGTGAAATGCACCATAGTATATTTTTTCAGGTTTGTTACCTTTTGATATTCAAGAAGTCCATAAAGTATTGGGACATATTGAGAATGATTCCTTCATAGTAGTCTAGTTATTTCCCCCAGCAATAATCCCACCATATTCTTCAGTGAGTATAGGCATTGGTGTGCTGATAAACCTGCTCTCCAGAAAGGGACACCTTGTCTTATAGTGTTGGTCAATGTTAAGACTGTAAATATTCCTAACACGTTTGGCTTCATTCCCAACACTTAACAACTAGCTTACACAATTCCTGGAAACAGCATGACTCTTGTTAGCTGGCTTCCACGTATCATGCTAGATCCTTTACTCTCATCTCTCAGAGCCATCTTTTAGTTGCTTGCCTGTTTAGGAAGTAAAATTCCCCTTCTTTTGGACACCTTCTTTGTTGTCTTTTCTCCCTTCACATCTAGTCTTGCTGTCTTTGTGGGCTTCCTTTCTGATCCTGTGCAGATTTCATTCACTCAGTTTTGGTTCTTGTCTGATTTTTAAGTGGTGAGGTTGGTCGTGCAGTGGGAGGAGAAGGTGGGGGAACCATGCAAGTCTTGCTAGAAGTCTTGCTCTTTCCTTAACTTTACAAATAGTTTAATCTATTTCAATTCCTTAACGTAGCCTGTGTGGCTTTGTGTGGTCTCATCCCAATTTATTTTTTCATTGTGATGGTTATAATGTTCCATCCTGAAAATGTGTAATTCCTTCATTCCTGTAGGACTTCTGTAAGTTCCTTGAAAGCACAGTGTTCTCTCTTCTAGGCTCTTCTGCAAGGAGTTTTTTCCTGCCTAGAAAGGTCTTCATGTCTATTTTCCTCTTCTCAGGTTTTCATCTAGGTAAACACTTTTCAGCCTCAGAGCTCATGGACACTCCCTTCTCTGTGATGACCCAGATGAAGGTCATCCTTGGGTGATCCCACACGGCCTGGTACTTAATTCTGTCAACCATTTTTTATGTCTCATTCATTTGTCAATACTTGTCAATACAGAGGTAAGTATTTGAAAGACACCACATATATATAAGGCAATTGAGACACCGTGGCTATTGAGGACACTTATAGATTAAGAATCAAGAGATCTTGCATCATTTGGGGCAAGTCAGAAGATCTTTAAGACTTAGTTTTCTTCATTTATACAATATTGTACATTCCTCTTCTTGCATTATCAGAAACTACTGTCTTACTTGTGGTATGGGGATCAGTGTCAAAGTGTAATATTTAATAAGTCCCTTTGTGTCTGACTTCCTTTAAGACATGAGAAGTAGTGTTGTATCATGGTTATAAGTGTGGACCCTGAATTTAAGCCATCACTAACACAAATCCCAGCACTGCTACTTTGGGCAAGTTGCTTGTTTTTCTCTCCTGTTTCGTGGAGATGCTGATAGAACCTTCCTAGTAAGCTAGGGAGCAGAGCTGAGTCAATACATATGCATGGGACTTGGATCTTTTTCACTCACCTGTAACGGTCTTTCCCTCCTCTCCTTACAGCACACTTCGTGTAATTCCTTCCCTGGGTTCTGGGAGACTGTAGGGGCTTGGGTTGTATATCAGCATGAGCACAAGGACTTTGAAAAAAGCTTGAAGCCGTTTCTTATTCTCTCATTTCCTCTCAAAATTGAGCTTCTTCATGTACATTGGCAATTTTATTTTTCAAATAAGTACTCTTTCCCCTATCCAAAATAACTTTTCAAATTAATATAATGATCTGTTCCATTCTGAGGAGTAATTATCTGTAGTGTTTTATTTTTGGAGTAATATCCAGTAATTTCCAGAAGCTGGAGCTTGTCATAAGATCATTGAAAGATAAGTAATTTTCTTCTCACTACGCCAGGAGAGTGGCTCCATGGATTCTAGTCGCGCTGGAGAAGTGAGTTGAGCCTGCTGGTTGCCCGTTGATCCACATGGTAAGGATACGTATGTGATGGAGTGTCTGAGATTTGGGGTGGGGTGGGCAGAATGAGAAAGAGAATATGTCAGTGAGAAAAACTGATTAGGAAATATGGTTCCAGGAAATAAGATATACTTCCACTACTGAAGGAAGGATGTTACCTTTGCATCCATGGAACCTCTGGAATGTCCCTGGGCCGGTGAACCCACCCTCCTCATGGATGAGGGGAACAGGAGTGGAAAAGAGAGTCTAAGTCTTCTACAGATCATCTCCAAATCAATTTTGATGTCTTTTTGAGGGTATGTGGAGCAAAGATCCTACCTTCTGTTTCCACTGTGCTGATGACCAAAGGCTAGAAGGAGCCAGACACAGAAGGGTGGCCAGTGTGGCCCGTGTGGCTGGTGTGCGCTAAGTAGATAGAAGTGTAAAGCACTCAACAAGACCCGTGAAATGGGCCACATCTCAGATCTGCTAAACTGCAGGGAGGATCTGGGATTTTATTCTGAAGTCAGTAGGAAACCTTTGGAAAGTTGAGGCTGAGGAGTGGAAATGGCTTTAAAAACTTATTCCTGCTCCAGGGAATAAAAGGAGTGAATCAGCCCAAGATGTGTTGATTAGAGGCCAGTGAGAAGGTTGTAGAAATATTCCAGACAAGTGGGGATATGCTTTTAGGGGTTCAGTCTAGGAGAGGGGAGTGGCCCACAGTGCATGGGACGGCCTCCTCCCTGGGAGAAGCACTGCAGGTAGGCTGTTTTAGTGGCAGTGTGGCTGCGTTTTCAGAAAGGTGATGTGTGGCTTTTAGTGTGATAGGGTTTAGAAAAGCAACCACAACTCATCCTTTATGATGTGTAGTCCGTGTGTGTGCACACGCATGTGTGTTTGGACAGGTAGAGTGTATAACATTGCCCTAAGTTTCTCCCTCAAAACTGGAGGCTAGAGGTGGAATTCTTGGTATGCTCTCTTCTGTAATGGTGAACAAGTTCAAGAATTTGACCCATTTGTTTGCCTTTTTAATAAAACATTTTCTCCTCTTAGAAATTTTTCAACTTAGAATTTTGAGTAAGTGAGATGCAAAATTAAGATAGACGTTTTTGGACTTCAGCCAAATGGTTCATGTAAGTTCATGAGCATCACTTGGTGCCAGATGGCTAAGAACAATTATCAGGCATTTCTTTCAACTTTAATGTTTTCAGAGAATTTTATGATAAGCCACTAATTTAACTTCACATTTGCCTGGTAAGAAGTGAGGGAAAAATAATAGCCAGCTATCTAAGGCACAATTATGTAATTCATACAGCTCTGTGGGTTCTTAATAAATATTGAGTGGTAACTTAGCTTGTGCTATAGTGGGAAATAGATGGTTCCAGAAGGTTTGGGATTGGCAAACCTGTTTTTCTCAGTACTTCATACCAAGGCTTCAGGAATTGTTATTATGATTTTGTTTGTGTGTGTCTTGAAAATTGACGCAGGATGCTAGACCTGCCCTATAATCTTTTCTCCTTTCCAAGGCATGGATATTAGTATGTCTCTGTCACAGGTTGGAAAATGAGGCTGGGTGAGTGTGGTGAGTAGGTGGGTTGCTTCATGTTTATAGAACAGGGATTTTAGCTCAAAGGTTTGAGTGACTCCATAGTCCTTGTTCCGATGTTAGATGACTCTTTGTTGAGGTGACAAGGCTGTTCATTTCCCTATCCAGACACTTGGCTGGCCTGCAATGTATATCTGTGTTGTTTTATAAACTTTCCATAATCTCCCTCTTGATGGGGCTAAATATGTGTCTAAATTTAATCTTTCTGGTTTCTAGTGTGATTTTGGAGAAAGCTGATTTCCAATGCAATGATTTTGCAATTATAGTAGTGTCGTAGCTTCTGTGCATTTAATTTATGCAAATTCAGCTGTACGTGCATAAGCAAATGAAAAGAGAACCATTTCCGTCTTTCAGAGGAGTCTGTCCCCCGGTCCATGCAATGTGCACATACCCCCAAGTAAGAGAGGCAATATTCTCCGCTTTCCTCAGTGTCTGTCCCAGTCTTTGATGCCTCTACAGGGTAAGGATTTCATATGAGTGAGGTCCTCTTCCTTAATAATACTTACTTCCACACTACAGGGACCAGGAGATGAGTCTTCACTTTGTTTATTGTTCAACCAAAGAAATGTGTGCTACAAAATGGAAGAAAAGATTTCCCCCACTGGATCTACTCATTTAACAAAAACTAAATGAGCATTTATTATGTAGCAGCATTGTGCTAGGTACGAGGAGTACTGCCGGGGACACAGTGACTACTGAGATAGATGACCTGCCCTCACAGAACCTAGAGCTCAGTGGCTTCTGAAATCTCTCAGTTAACATACTTACTGCCTTCCTAAGGTATTTTGAAGCATGATGTTGGTTTTTCGTGATTTTTTACTTTGCTGATTTTTACCCTGAAACCCTTCTGTACAGCCACTTTGAAGACACTGTGGCAGTTTCTTAGAAAACTAAACATCTTCGTACTTGATGATGTAGTGATTGTGCTTCTTGATATTTAGCCGAAGGAGTTGAAAACGTATGAGCATAGAGAAACCTGCTTGTGAGTGTTCAGAGAAGATTTATTCATAATTGCCAAAACTTGAAGACAACCGAGGTGTCTTTCAGTCGGTGAATGAGTAAAGAAACTGTGGTCCATCCGGACAATGGAATATTAGGCAGCACTGAAACAGATGAGCTGTCAAACCAAAAAAAGACCTGGAGAGACTTAAATGTGCATTACTAATTGAAAGAAACCAACCTGGAAAAGGCTACACACTATGAGCTTCCAACTGTATGCCATTCCACAAAAGGCCAAACTATAGAGATTCTTAAAAAGATGAGTGGTTGTTAGGGATTAGAAGGAGGGAAGAACGGATAGAGTGCAGAGGACTTTTAGGACAATGAAACTATTCTGTATAATACTGCTAGAGTGAAGAAGACATTTCTTTAAACATTTGTCAAAACCCATAGAATGTGTAGGACCAAGTAGGGTCCCTAAGGTAAGCTGTTGACGTTGGGTGAAGATGATGAGGATGGACTGATGTAATGGTTCATTGATGATAACCACGTAGCAGTGGTTCAGGATTTTGATGATGGAAGTGACCGTGCATGCTTAGGGACTGGAAGTGAATGAGAACTCTCTGCCCTTTCTGTTCCAGTTTGCTATCAACTGAAAACTGCTGTAATAATCTATATAAATAAACCACTTGTTCTCCTCTCAGGTACCCCCACAGAAGCCATGACTCTGTGTCCTCCATATTCTTAACAGTTTCTTGATAATATAGTGCAGGTGTGTAGTTGTGCCAGGATCATAGTAGTATTTGGGAAGATGCTGTTGGGGGTGGCATGATTTGGAAAGAAGGGAATTGGGCAGTAGAGAGATGGATTCTTTGTCACTTTCGTGACCTCAATCACTTTTGTGACTTTGGACAAGCCCCTTTCCTCATCTGCAAAATAGTACGATTCCACCGGCTGACCTCTATGACTCTCTCCAGTTCTTTTCTTTGAAACATTTTTAACTAAGTGATTGGGACTTGGTCCTAATTATTTAACATTATTACAGTAAAATCCCTTCAAAGTCATGAATTACAGGTCATATCTTTGTTCCTTTAAAAATAAAAAAAAAATATTTAAAGACATACAGATCAACAGTCTCACATTGGGCTGTTCTATGGTCTTCCCTGTAGGGCAGATTCCTATTATCTCTTACACAGTTCTTTGGAAATGGTTGCGAAAATTGTTCTTAGATTTATGGTTAAAGTAAAATCATTTTACATGGTGGGACACACTTTGCTTCTAGAGGTCACGTTGGAGAAAGTATTCAGTATGACCTAACAGAGATAACAGGACAGTCCTTTTATTTTGATTGTTTATAATATTTTATGATACAAGGTTATATTTTTTTCAATTAAGGAAAATGATAAAATGAATGACTGTGTGTCCACCACCCAGCTTGGCAAATCCTAAGATTTCGCATATTTGCTTCCCAGTTGTTTAAGTAATAAAATACTAATGGTTAAAGCTTCATATGGGAAAAAAGTGTTTTCAAAATAAATTTTCCATTTCTGTCTGTAACGTGAGTCACTCACTCATTAAGAGCAAAAAAAAAAAAAAAGGGAATTAATGAGGTCAAAATCCTTCAGAATTTTACCACCTAGAGACAACTATTACCATTTTTATCACCTTCCCTTTTGTTAAACAGATGCTCTGTGTACTTTTTGTCTGGCAAACAGTTTTATTTCATTATGGAAAACTTAAAACACATTTTATTTCTTTTTTTTAAATTTTATTTTATTATGTTGCATTAGTCACCATACAGTACATCATTAGGTTTTGATGTAGTCTTCCATGATTCATTGTAAAGTATATTTTAAAGTAGAGAAATCTACTTTTTTAAAGTATATTTTAAAGTAGAGAAATCTACTATTTTAAAATAAAGTCTATTTTAAAGTAAATAAATCCTAGGTAACCATAAATCAGCTGGAAGACTTACCGGTTCACTGGCAGTCTTGTTGTATACATCAGCCAAACCTCACTAGAGCAAATTCCTACCTGTAACATTTCTTCCTTAAATATTGCAGTGTTCAATTCTAAAAGATGACATCCTTTTTGTAAATAAAACAATGTTATTATTATACCAAAGATACCAGTCATGATTTTGTACTGGCAAGTATCTAGTCTTTTTTGAGTTTACTGCTCATAATTGTTTTTTTTTCACTGTTTGTATGAGGATGGATTGATGTAATGGTTCATTGATGATAACCATGTAGCGGTGGTTCAGGATTTTGATTTTTTAACTAAAATTTTTATCCATTAGAAGTGACTGTGTGTCACTTAAGTCTTTCTCAATCTGTAGGTTCCCATCACTCTTCATTATTCTCCTTGTGATGTATTTGCTGAAGGTGATCTAGTTCTTTATCCTGTAGACAATTCCACAGTCTGGATGTTGCTGATTGTATCCCTGTGTTGTGTAAGCAAATGCCTCAGACCTTGGATTTCCTGTAAACTAGCTGCTTTCATTGGGGTTAAATGGTTTGGGTGGACTGTTACCTACGTTAAGCTATTGTGCCTCCAGATCTTTCTTTTGTGATGTTAGTAGTCATTGATAATTACTACCTAGATACATTATTTCATTAGGAGTTAAACCATGACGGCATTCTAATTTTATTATTTTGTTTTAATTTTTTGGTGAGAAACTTCTACAAATGGAAACTTCCTTTTTCAGTATTTGATTATAGAATATAAGGAAAGGCAGGACAGAAGGTTGATTGTCATTTATTTACTATTTTCAAAATGATGATTTGGTTTTCTAGCATCTTCCAAAGGTGATCAATGAAATTTTTTTCTTCTTCTTCTTCTTAGTATCATTGTAAATTTACTGATTTAAATCTATCTGTGGTATTTAATTTCTTTCCAGTATTAAGATCATTGGTGCTCTAATTTTTTCATGCAGAATTTGGATTTCTTATTAAGCGTGTTGCTGAGTTCATAGGCTATTCGCATTTCTTTTTCTGCACGCTTCCTATTGATCTCCCTGCCTATTTTTCTAGGCACTTACTAGCATTTTTTAAAAAGATTTTATTTATTTATTTGACAGACAGTGATCACAAGTAGGCAGAGAGAGAGAGGAAGGGAAGCAGACTCCCTGCTGAGCAGAGAGCCCAGTGCGGCGTTTGATCCCAGGACTCTGGGATCATGACATGAGCCGAAGGCAGAGGCTTTAACCCACCTAGCCACCCAGGCGCCCCGAGACTTTCATTATTTAACAAAAACTCTGATAATCAATTAATGGCTTGAGGGGTGGGCAGTCATTCTGCTCCCTTAGATGATTTGGGTTTTATCCAGCTCCTCAGTCCTTCCCTAGATTGGCCTTCCCACTTCGCCACCACAGAATTACCAAGGAAGTGGTGTAGCTTGCTTTGGAAATCAGTGAGTAAAGGAAGTCAAACATAAATGATTTATGTCCACTCTCAGACTTATGCAATGGCTCCCTATTCTAGCCTTTTTGGGGATGACTGCTCATAATTGTTTTTCACTGTTTGTATATCAAGATCTAAATTTTTCATCCATTAGAAGTGACTGTATTTCTTAAGTCATTCTTAATCTGTAGGTTCCCATCACTCTTCAGTATTCTCCTTGTGATGTATTTGTTGAAGACGATCCAGTTCTTGATCCTGTAGACAATTCCACAGCCTGGATGCATACCTTGTGCCTCACAGAAAGACACATGACATAGATTTGACGTTCTCAACGACTTGGTGTAGTAGGCAAGACACAAGCCTACTGTTGTGCATATTACTATTTTTCACCTCCTAAATTCCTTGTAAGAGCCCCTGAGTTTTGTTATGCCCATTTAATAGGTAAGAAAATTCATATCACTATGAAATATAAATACATTATATTAATTCAAACATAGCATCATTGTATTAAAATTACTCCTCAAAAAGAATGCTTAGTTAGAAATATGTATTAGGAATTCTCTCTTGCAGATGAAGCACTGGGAGGTAGAAAAGCATGCCCAAAGACACAGAGAGTGGGGCAGCTGAGCCAGGAATCAAACCCAGGCAGGGATCTAATACTTTCAGCCTGTATGACCTTTGTAGTTTATGGTATCAAGGCAAAATAGTGTCCATGTCAACAGCCTTCTAGAGTGATGCGGGTTTGCCAAGCATCCATTGGTGTTCATGGTGGCATAATATCGTGGATCTAACTTAGCTATGTCACCAAAAATAGGAGATTGGACACGGGTGTGCCAGGGATGAGGTTATGCTTCCTGATACTTTCTTTCCTGGGTTAGTATCTAGAGGTACATGGCAAGCTGCCACTTAGGACGGCCGCTGGTAATTGAATCACTGGTTCACTGAAGTAGGTACTCCAGCTGTATCTCCATGATAACATATAATGGGGGGGATAGGTAGACTCACCATTGTCTGGGATTGAGGGGACACGGAAAGCCCACTGTCTGGGCTAGAGGCCACATAAGATAGCATACTGCCAATGTGAGTTCCGGGGGTATCTATAAAGTTGGGTTATCCTTGGGCACATGTGGAAGTTGATAGAGAATATGACTGAATGTGTGAATCATGAAAAGAACAGTGGTATTTAGGGAATCCTGTATGTATATATACACTTGCTATTAGGCTGGGAACAAGGACTGCTGCTTCTCTGGTGATGGTGATAAATTTCCTAAAGCAAAGGTGGGGCCTGTATTTGTAGATCTCAAAAATAGCAAATATAAGCCCGGAAGGAATAGTGGGTAGGGGCACATGTAAAGGGGTATGGGTAGGTATGTATCCTTCTATGACTGCTAAATTTTAAAACCGTGTTTTGGGGCCACTGTTATTTCTACCTACAGACTGTCCGTGTCTGACCCATTTGATGAAGTTTGAAATAAATCATTTGTTAGCTAGCTAAAGCAAAATACAGATCAACAATTAGCCCAGATGCTAGCAGATTCTTTGAAGTTTCATATAATGTTCAGTTGAATTTCTTCTAGAGTCCCTTTGACTTCTCCATTCAATTTTAAAGGCTAACCAGGTAAGGAATTAAGGGCTAATGAATTGGCAAGCGACCAGGTACCTAAACGTCATTGGACGTTTTCTGTATTCCTTAAAATCCGGTGACACAAATTCTTTTGTTATTCCCTAGTATTTGATTTTTTGGTGTCCAGATGAGGAATAAACAGCAGGCTTCCACATCCAGCCCAAAGGTATTGATTGGAGATCTGGGTGCTCATCTGTAAATGCAAAGTATTTTATGTTTCATGGACCCACCATTGTTTCTGTAGTGTTAGCTGATAGGATGTGTAATTAACATTTTATAAGCTGAGTCCCATTACCGGCTGTGACTTGGTTCCCTGAATCTGCCCAGGAAGCAGCTGTTGCAAGCTGTGGGATGATTTCCTCTGTGGCTTTGCAAGATACCTGCCCTCTGCTCTATCTGAGTGCTTCCACTCTCCTTGGCAGAGACCCAGCTGGGCCAGTTTTCACAATTACATTCTTTAGGAGACTGACCAAATTCTGACTTTGGAGTTAAAACGGTGGCATTTCCAAGTGTCAAATCCTTTGTGATTTTCAGCATATTTGGAAAACACCCATAAGCTCCAGGGTAGGTTTCTGAGTTTAGATCCTGCCTGTCACTTTCTAGTTGTATGACTTCACACAAATTACTTAATGACTTTCTAATATGCAAATGGAGGTAATGAACACATTAGTAAAGCATTTCTGGCCACAGGAATGCTGTGTGAAGGTCTATGAGCCAGCCTTGGACACATACATGGTGTCTGTATCATCCCAAGGCTTCTCCACTTCTTGGTAAAACCCAGCCTAATTCAATAGAGCAGAATTCACAGTTCATCCCTTCCCCCTCGCATACTTCCACCCAGAAATCTTCATCAAGAGCCATTTGTAGAATTCCTAGTATCTTTATGTCACTCTCCTACTCTCCTTCGTCCTGCCTTCTCTGGGGAGTGTGTCTGTGTGCCTTTGTGGATCAGTGCCTGTGTGTGTTCTCTGCTCACAGGAATCACTGTTACCACAGCCCAATCATTAGAGAGGTGTGGTTCACACTCTGCCCTCAGAATAACCACTAATTGATAACTTTTGAAAAATGACATATTCCCCGAAGCATTCAAGGCTGCCCAACAGGCAAAGATTATATCCACCTCTACGATTAGCACTTGAACTGTGCAGACGCTGGTGATAGAAGACACATGTTGTTCTTTCTTGACATTATTCCCTTTGACAGTCTTCCTCGTATATCCTTTCTTGGTTTATTTTGCTACAGAATGGCATTAACCCCATCATGTTTCCAAAGATTTCAAAAAAAGCTGCTTTCTGCAGCTGTGTCATCTGAGCCCAGTGTCTTCTAGACCATTGCATCCATGTAACAGCTCGTTAATGAATAGAATATGTACTTGTGGATTTGGTGACTGCTTTTCATTTCTTTGCTGAAGGAGGGAAATAAACCAGGATCAATTAAGAAGAGCTGTGTGCTGGGTGAGGGCTGGGGATCAAACAGGAAATTGGCTTGTCTCTTGAGAAAACCAGGAATTAGAGTTCTCTCTCTAGATCATGCAGAAATTAGGCTACTTATAACAGCACACTCTATGTCACTACTTGAGTCAATCAACAGCTTTGTAGGAATTTGCCATGTCTTCCTGTATCTGGGCGGAAGTTAGGAAAATTGCAAAAGACAACAAAAAACTGTGGAAATAAGAAGAGCTTCATGAAGGTAGGAATAAAGTCATTAATAGTCCCTATCCTTAACAAAGTGCATAGTCAATATTGTGTACTCAAAAAAAAAAATCTGTTAGTAAATGCATTTCTGAGCAAATCCTTCAGTGACTTAGCATGGAGTAGAAATAACTTTTTCCTGAAGCATCTTAACTTTTTATTAGGCTGTGGTATAGCTAAATCTGAAAGGTAGGTGACATATTTTTATGTTGTTGCTACCTGAACATAGACAGTTTCTTAATATCAGTTAGGAGATGAGGAAGAAAGAGGCATTCAGATAGGCTGGAGACTTGAATTCTCAAAGCAGTCAGCAAAATTTCTCCAGTAACGCCGTATATCATTGTGCTGAATGATAGCCTTGTTTGCTTTCAGAGTTGTGTTTCTTGGCTTTGGAATGCGGGGATAATTGTATACTGTGGTTTTGTGATTATCAGCCTGCTGTAATACTAGGGCCAAGATCATCTCAAATTGCTGGTCATCAGCAAGAGGACAAGAAATGAATGGGAGAACTTGATTTCTCATGTTACAAAGTTCTGCTGTCTGCCCTTAGGATGTGGGGGCAGTTGAGGTAACAACTTTCCCGAGAAAGTCATCAAGGGCCACCAGATCAATTACATATGCAGAAAGGTGGGAAAGATTCAGACTCTGCAGGAAGGTAGATTAAATCATGAAATTTGATGCAGAATATCAGCCTGCTGCAATAAAAACTAAAAATTAAGAGCAACAGATACCTATTGAGTACTTAGGCCATGCCCAGTAACAGGCAACTGACCTCTGTTATCTTGTTTGATTTTCATAAACCCCCAAAGAGACCAGTGTTTCTGACCTCTCACCTTGACAGAGAAATGTGATAGATCAGTGGAGTGTCTTGGTTAGTTTCACAGTGGTGGAACCAGGGTGTGAATAATACTAGGACTGTCCCGAAGCCTAGTTCTTAAACATTGTACCCTGCTTCCAAACCAGTCTTAGACTTCTTTCCTTTGTAATTAGTAAAAGTCTC
This sequence comes from Mellivora capensis, assembly GCA_004024625.1. Lineage (NCBI taxonomy): Eukaryota > Metazoa > Chordata > Mammalia > Carnivora > Mustelidae > Mellivora > Mellivora capensis. The sequence continues at coordinate 28,264 of PISX010016275.1, forward strand.
CCTCCTACTGAGTAATCTTCCTTCCTTTCTTTTTTCTTCCCCCCAAGCTGGGAACTCTTTTGCGGGGCATGTATTTTAAAAGCCCAGCGAGCAGTAGGCTCTTGGGAAGGTGAAGGGATCTCTGTACAGGTGTTCAGTGTGTTCATGGCCCAGTTAGATTCTGCTCCATGGTCCTTTGATTCCTGTCCCACACCTTTTCCCTAAACACATATCTTCTCTTGCCTTTATTTAATCTTGGATTCCTCTTTTTCCCCCTGTTCGCTTGGGGAAGGAAGGGACTGAGAGTTGAGGTGGGTGGGGGTGCAGGAAATAAAGACACGGAAGAAAAGGCAGTGAAAACTGAGAGAGACGAGGTGAGAGTTAATAGTGAACTTGCAACATAAGGATGTAAGCAGAGCCGTCCCACTCTAGCCAATATATTCTCTTTAAGAGTTTGTAGAAGTCATTTGGGCTCTTCAGCTACTATCTATGTCTGTGTCACATGCCAAACTGTACCAAACCTATTCCTAATGCCAACACCAATAGGTCTTCATGTAGTTGTCATTACAATGTCAGGAAAGCTAAAGACAGATGCTTTTGACTTTGACCTGGCTCAGCCACTTATCCTCTCAGTGGCTTTGAGAAAGTTTATGTCAACTTCCTGTTGGTTCATTGGTTCGGAAATACATCTTGAGCTCCACGTTGGTGCTGGACTATGAGTGGAGTGGTGGAGATACAGCAGGACACCAGAGAGAAAATGCCTTGCCTGCACGGAGCTTCTGTTTTACTGGGGCAAGGGAGCTGAGCAAGGAAACCACGTCGTCTAGGAGCAAGTCTTCACCAGGGGGTAAGCAGAGAAGGGAGAATGAGGAGATGTGGTCAGGGTTTACTACTTTAGATAGTTGTGAAAAGGTCACTGTGGAAGCAAGATTTAATTGATGAGGGGGAAGACAGCCTTCTGGGTAAAGGGAACGGTAAGTCCTGATGCTCAGGTAGAGCTAGAGGGATAGCTGGGAGGCCAGCACAGCCGGAGAGGAATCTGTGAGGGAGAGGGTAGGAGGTGAAGAAGGTGGTAACACAGCTGTGTCACATGGAGCCTTTTTGGCTGCTGTAAGGACTTTGACTTGACTTCCGAGTGAGGGGGGAAGGTTTTGAGCAGGGGAGTGTCACAGTCTTACTCACAGGGTTGAGTCGAGAATGGCCGCCATGCTTGGAACATGCCTGCTGTGCAACCTTAGAGATCTGTACTGAAGCCTGAACATCGGTGCTCGTGAAGGAGCCGGCGAAAGCGGTCAGCCTTCACTTTCTGGTGAGAAAAACCACTAGATTTTGAAGAGGACCCAGGGAATAGATCCGAGAGACCAGAGTTAAGGTTGACTGGCAGGGTTTGCGCCTGACCGGCAGGGTGAATAAAATCGCCACTGAGAAGGAAGAGATGAGGAAGAGCGTGAGCCTTTCCGTGTTTTATTCAGAGGGTGTTGTGTTGGTGATGGAATCAGGACTTCACTTCGGGCATGTCCTGACATGGCAATTAGAATTCCAAGCGGACTTGTTGAGTAGTCGGTTGATAGGGGAATCTGGAGTTCAGTGAAGTAGCCGGGCCTGGAGACCATCTCAGAGTTGTCAGTGTATGATAGTTTCTCAAGCCCCGGAGCTAAAAGATGCCTCCTGATGAGTGCGTGCACAGAGAGAAGAGGCTCAGAGCTGAGTCCCCAGATGCTCTCACCTTGAAATTGTGAGATAGGATCTCACAGAGGCAGGTGAGATGGAGTGGCCGGTGATGACTGGCAAGTGTGGTATCTTAAAAGTCAAGTGAGGGAACGATCTCAAGGTGGACAAGTGATACAGGGTCCCCTGTATCATTTTAACCTAGACTACAGCATTAGGCACGTTGTTTGTGTTTATTAAGGATTTGCTTGATGCACTGGTGGAAATAGACCATAGGTAATGAATTATCATGGAAAAGCCCTTTATCATCTCTGATCTTCAGTTTCCCTAAAAGGTAAATGAGGAAATTTGGCTAGTCCTGTCCTAAAAAATTTGCCAGCCTGGATATAGTGTGACTTTTTCTGCTTTATGCCAGTCAGGATGTAACGTGTCTTCTGTGTGGCATCTTTAAGCCAAATCATCTGGAATTTCAAATCCTTGTTGAAGTTTCAGTTTAGGTTTTATTTATGCATATCTTCTTTTTCTTGTGATTTCTGTAGACGTGGAAGAAACCTCCGTCCTCAGAAGGCGGTACTGGAACTTGTGTGGAGGTTAAGGAAACTGTCCCCTTGGTGGTGGCCTGAGGAGATTATCTCAACCCCAATGTTGCCCTGAAATCCGTGTTCAAGATTCAAGAAGATTAGGACTGCTAAGGTACGGACCTTTGATTGTGAGACATGACACAGAGTTTATATTTATGTTTTATATATGTGTAATCTTTTTTTTCCTAAGGCAAACACATTTAAAGGTATTTAATCATTTTAACAGCCTTTTCTCCTCTTCATGCCTCATTTCTCTTTCCTTTATCCCTTCCTCCTTTGAAGGAATGATCTTAATATCTTTTGCTACCACCTTTTGGGATATGGTGGGATGAATAAAGATGCAGTGAGAGAAACTGAAGTCCGTCCACATTGTCTCAATGAAGTGACCTGAGGAGAGTAAGACAAGGTATGGGGAGAAGTTTGTGCAGCTGTCTCTGATAGAAAGAAGAGGGAACCCGAGGATACCACCCACGTAATGGGACTTCAGGTGCATAGATGAGTAAAGAAGCCATTCTTTGGAATACGTGGTTAATTCCTGTTTTCATTGTCCAGAGGACACTGGAGGGAAAGCTTCGTATTATCTCTTCATATCTTGAGGAGGCCCTGTCTTGATGTTTCTTTTGGATATATACCCATGTTGGCACAGACTGAGATTGAGGAAAGAGGTTCCATTTGTTCTTTTCTGGTTGCAGTGAGAACCCACTGTGCTTGTCTGTCCATGTACATGCCTATGCAGTGTGTGTGTGTGTGTGTGTGTGTGTGTGTGTGTGTAGAGAGACAGAGACAGATGGAAGGAGTCTCTGGGTAGAGAGAGAGAAGGACAGATGGAAGGAGGACAGGGAGAATCCTACAGAACGGCATGTTGATTGTGTCTCAGGCATTGTGATGTAAGCTTGGGGGAGAAAATTGCATGTACAACTGAAGACCAGCATCTGGAAGAGGGATTTCTGTTCTGGGAAACCAAGAGGAGCTCTACGTAAAAAGGTTTTCTGAGACTCCATAGCGAGGAAGGGTTAGGAGTGAACTCATTCTCAGAAATCGTGGAGTTGGGGGTGCCTGGGTGGCTCATTGGGTTAAGCCTCTGCCTTTGGCTCAGGTCATGATCTCAGGGTCCTGGGATTGAGCCCCACATCAGGCTCCCTGCTCAGCAGGAAGCCTACTTCTCCCTCTCCACTCCCCCTGTTTGTGTTCCCTCTCTCGCTGTCTCTCTCTCTCTCTCTCTGTCAAATAAACAAATAAAATCTTAAAAAAGAACTAGTAGAGTTGACATCTCTAGGCTCACCTCCCACACAGAACAGTAGTACTGTGTACACCCCTGGTGACGAGCCCGGGGGAGGTGTGGTTTAACAGCCTGGGACCACGTGACCTATCTACCAGAGAGTCTAGAATGGCTCTAAAAGTTCCATTGATGGACTCATTTGTTGTCATTTTAATTTCCTCCGAAGAAAAAATAAAACCCCCATAATCCCAAAGCTCTGGAAATTGGGAGAAAAACTGTAGCTAAGGTATTGGTTGGCTCCGTTCTCGGGCACAAAGGCCTCCCCTGTGTCATCAGCCATGCAAGACAGAGGTCCAGCACTGACGAAGATGAAATACATTATAGCCTTAGGTCTGTTTTCATTTTATCTCTGACTTTCTCCCTGTTGAGAGAAATGTGGTATATACTTCCGTTGATGATGAAAAGACCTTCGTTTCGGGAGGAAGTACATCTACTTTCTCTCTAGTTTTTGTAAACTCCTCCGAGGCTCATGCCGAGGTGACTGAGCTCAGATGTTCACACTGCTCACGGTGCTTCTGAGACGAGTGCTGCGGACAGGTGACAACGTGAGGGTGGCATTTGAAACTCCTCTTCTCCCTTTACTCGGGGGATTTAAATTTTTTTTTTTTCCAAAGAGGGGAAAATAACCTCCTTTACAAAGGGCGCCTTTAAAGCAGTGTAAGTCTAAATAGCATTTATGAATTCATTCCCCATTAATATGGTTTCAGAGGCTAAATAAACAATCAGGAGAAAAGAATAGCACCCCTTTTTTGAGTCCTCACCCCAATCTCAACATTCTGTGTGAGAGACCCACAGTTGTGCGGCCCTCTGCTCACAAGGACTTGATCTGTTGGAAAGGAAAGCTGAAAAGCTGTTCTGTGTCTTGTCCTAAAAACTGAGAGATGCTTTGGGGTCAGGGCTGGGATTTTGAGGACTGAGTGCTTGGCTTTGATTGTGTCAGTCTTTAATTCAGAATGCCTGTGTCCTGTCAGGAATACTCACCTAGATGCTAACTACTTAACCCATGACTTCAGTGGAGAAAGTTTTAAAGGAAATGGCCCTAAACATGTTCCTGGTTTAGAGAGCAGGCAGCCCTTCAGGGGAGAAGCTTTCTCCCATGGTTGGCAGAGGCCACAGGGAGAAGAATGTCCCCTTTGCTGGCCATGTTCCCGCCTCGATTGGGCGAGATCTCGCTGTCAGGTATGCAGATATGTGCACGCTCCTGCTCACAGACCAAAACTCAATTTCCAGGAAGGAAGGAGGAAGTGAGGCAATGTTGGGACATCAGTCCGCCCTAATGTTTCCTGGCTTCCATGCTCCGGTGCCTTCAGCAGATTTTTCAGATGTCTCTTCAAGTGAAGACAGTGTAAATGAGTGGCTGTGTTTGCAGACTTTAGAAAAGGCAAATCAAGCTTCTGTATGAACATTAGAGAAGCCATTTAATTTTTTTTTAAGCCGGTGCTGCTCAGAGCGTCATCCAGAAACCCGCAACATCAGTGTCCGCTGAGCTAGTGACAATGCATGCAGATTCTCAGGCCTTTCCCTACACTTAAAGGGACCGGAACCTCTTGAATTGAAGTCCAGGAATCTGTGTTTAAACCAGGTTTCAAGAGAAATCCTATGCCTTGCTGAAATTGGAAAACCGATGATAAATGTGGTCCCTGGTATCTGAAAAAGGAAGTTTTTAGAAAATCTTAGATCTAAAAATGAGGACACTCTAAAAAAATGGATACACCTAAGTGCAGGGGTATACGTATATATAATCTCTCTCTCACACACACACGTATATACAAATACACATATATGGCACTGAAAGGGAAAATAAAAACATTTTCAAATGTCAAATCAAAGTTACTGAGGCTTGAATCGTAACATCTGAAATAACAAAAAGTGGAAAAATAATAAGAAGAAGTAATATTAGGATTGCTGCCATTCTCAGTAAATGGATCAATGGAACAGAATAGCATTCTGCATTAGACACACACACGGAGAGTCAGCTGCTTCACTGAGAGCACCATTTCATCATTTCAATGGCGTAAAAACACTACTTTAGTAAATAGTGCAACAACCGGGTATTTACTTGAAAAATAAAGAACCTAAACGCCTACCTCATCCCATACATACAAATCAATTTGAGTCCAACTGAACACTGAAACATAAAGGCTAAAACAACAAAGATAGTAGAAGAAAAATGAGAATACCTTTGTAACTTCAGAAGGCAGAGGCTTTTTATAAAGGACACAAAAGCACAAGCCGTAAGAGGGGAAAAAAAAATACACTGAACTTCATGAGAATTAAAAACATCCATTCAGCGAAAAACACCACTGGGAAGATAAAGAGATGCCCCACAGACCGGGAGAGGAGATTTATAACACGTATATCCGACATGTACTTGAAGAGGCACTTGGTACAACAAGATACAGAACGGCCGATGAACAGAAGCAGTGGTGTTTAACCTAACATGCCTTCAGGGAAATGCAAATTGAAAACACAGTAAGATTACACGCCTACCAGAATGGCTAACATGGGAGGAGTGCCAACACCAAAACCTCAGAGGAGACGCAGAACTGGAACTCTCATGGAGAACTGGCAGATATGTAAAATGCTCCAAGCACTTTGAAGAATGATCTGGAAGTTTCTTAGAAAGTGACACAACTGCCTTACCTAAGAGTCAGCGCTTCTAGTCCTAGGTATTGATCCACTAGGCTTGAAAACCTTTGTCCACATGTGTTCATAGGAGGTTTTTTTTTTTTTTAATAGTCCAGTGCTGAAAATTAGCCAGTTGTCAACAGGAAAAGGGAAGAACTTGGGTACATTTGTAAAATGAACACTATTTTGCAATAAAGAGGAACTTCATACAGATGAACAGAATAACACAAATGAATCTCAAAGAGTATGATCAAAATTAGCTAAAGAACAAAAAATACTTCATGATTTCCGTGAAATTGTAGAGTAGTCAGAACTCCTCGATGATGGTAGAAATAGTTCAGTGCTTGGGTCTGGTATGATGTAATCACCTGAGGAAGGTACATGAGGGAAGATTCTGGAGCGACAGAAATGTTCTGTATCTTGACCAGCATTTTCAAAACTGATTAAGTGGCAAAGTCACTAAGCATCTTATTGTATGTAAATAATGTCTCTAAAAATGCCTAAAATGTTTTTTAAAAACTCCCATTTATTGAGGGCTTTGTCAAAAGTGCCATTTTTAGTATGTATCCACTCATTTAATCCTTAAAAGCATTCTAGGGCTGGTTTGACTTTTCCTAATTGACAGACATGGAAGAGGCTGCTGAGAAATGAAAACTAGCTCCCAGTCCTATTACTCTGTGGCAGAACTGAATTCAAGAGGAGGTCCTTCCTTTTGTCTGGAAAACATGTCTTAACCATCATGTTATACCTTCAGCGTAAGAGTCCCTGGCCACATTTTCATTCCAGATCAATGGAACTCCCAGCCTCTGTGTCTCCATTTGGAGGACGAGGATGATTCTCATGCATGCTTGATAGAATCACAGTGACAATCAAATTAAATTATACTTGTAAAGTGCTGGTATGTGCTGGTTCCTTTTAAGCCCTGGATACATGTGAAGCTGCTGGTTTTGCCCTAGAGCTCCCAGGAGCCACGGCAGTCCTGAGCGAGAGAATTCACGTCCTAGTCCATTGTATGTGGCCTCCATCAGTGTGCATATTTGTGTGTTCGCTTAACTAAGGCAAAATGCTATAGTTTTCTAACAACTGTGTCAGTTGCGTTATAAAAATTTAGAAACACTGGGAAGAGTTGACCCTGTTGCCAAAAAAAAAAAAAGTTTAAATAATATGCAGGAAATGGTATTGAGACAGAACTGTCATTAAATGTGCATATTACAGTTTATCTGTCTAGGGTGATTGAAAGGGAGTTGGAAGCTACCTAACATGGTTAATGGATATCAGCAAGGTTAATTATCTTGGGAACGCTAAAGAGCTGACTTCCTTTGTGTACTTCCCTGATTTGTGATATTGTCATATTTTTTTTATGACACTTGGGGATCCGTCTTTATTTGAGCTGTGCTTTTTAAAGTCTCCATTTCCATGGTAGAACTTCAAATCCAGAGCTATTATGGATACGTGTAAGCGTGCTTTACCTATAAAGGACAAATTAATCAGTTTATTACCAACCTGCTATGTAAGTAGAAAATCTCCATATGCCTCCAAAAGATGTTATGAAAGGGAGATTTAAAACTGCTTTTGAGGATGGTTTTTTCATCCTTGTTTCTGATCGTCACCACTAAGTGTGGGAAGGTGGGTGGCTTAGGAGAAGAACCCTTCAGATACTGTCAGGGTGTGGGGTCTGTGAGGAGCTGGGGGGTAGGGTTGAGTGTGATGTGTGTGGGGGTTGGTATGTGTGGGGGGTAGGTGTGTGTGTGGTGTAGATGTGGGTGTTGGGGGGGCGGTGTGTGCGAGTGTGCATGCAAACATGTATTTCCCCTTCCTAGTCTAGTTTTGTGCAAGCGTTGGTATTGCTGTGGATCACTTTTGCACTTACCTATTACCTTTGGAAGTGAAATGGTGGGTTTTTTGTTTTCTGTGCCTCCCAGCATGTTAGCAGAACTGTGGCTAACTTACCAAGTCTTACAACCTCCCTTCTCGTGGTTTCCTTCAGCCCTCACTGGATTTCTCCTGAAATTCATCATACATCCACATTTCATCTCTGGTAATAAATATCTTAGTGTCAGAACTGCTTCCTTCTGAAAGGCAAAGGATCCTGCTGGGGAATCCACAGCGTTGCTTTCTGTAGCTGCCTTTGTTTCCTTATTCAAGCCATACATGCCGGCCACAATCACAAGCCCAGGGCTGGGGCTGGGCTTGCTGCTTGATGTCTGCTTGAGTCTCCTTCGGTTCTCGGTGACCTCATATGGGAAATGCGAGTTTAGATCACACAAGCCTGAGGTTATCCTAGATTTGAGCAAATGGTCACGTTTCACTTAATTCCAAATAAATTAGTAACTCCTGGTAATATAGCCACCCACCCCAGGCATGTTGGACACTTGTCTGTAAGGATCAATTCGAACATGGACCATGAAGGCAGAAACACATGGAGCTAAGGACATTAGAAAGTTTCTACACAAAACTTCTTGTTGAATTTTATTTTTGTGTCAATTGTTAAACATTTTTTATTCAGTTTAAATTAAAAAGTTTACCCATTTCTCCCACCTCCCAAACTGCCTGCCTCTTGCCATCACCAATCTGTTCTCCATGAGCTTGTTTTTTGTTGTTGTTGTTTTTGTTTTTGTTTTTGTTTTTTTTTGCTTTTATTTCTTATGTGAGATCAGAGTGTTTATCTTTCTCTGTTTCACTCATTTTCACTTGGTATAATGCCTTCAATCTCTGGCTACATTGTTGCAAATGACAAGATTTCATTCTTTTATAGGCTGAAGGATGTTCCCTGGTGTATATATACCTCAGCTTTTTTTATCTGTTCATCCATTGTAGCCATTTAGGCTGTTTCTCGATCTTGTCTGTGGTAAATAATGCTGCAAAGAACATGGGGGTGCATGGATCATTCTCATTAGCACTTTTGTTTTCTTCAGATAAACTCAGAAGTAGAATTTCTGGATCATATGGTAGTTTTATTTTGAATTTTTTGAGCAACCTGCATACTGTTTTCCATCGAGTTTGCACCAGTTTGTATTCCCACCAGCGGTGCGTGAGGGTTCACATCCTTCCCGACACTTGTTATTTCTTGTCTTTTTGGTACTAGATATTCTGCCAGGGGTGAGGTGACTTCTCACTTTGGGTTTGAGTTTCATTTCCCTTATGATTAGTGATGTTGGGGGTGTTTTCATGTCCTAGTTGGCCATTTGTAGGTCTTCTTTGGAAGAATGGGTATTCAGGTCTTCTGCCCAATTTTTTTTTTTAAGATTTTATTTATTTGTTTGACAGAGGGATCACAAGTAGGCAGAGAAGCAGGCAGAGAAAGAGGAGGAAGCGGGCTCCCTGCTGAGGGGAGCCTGATGTGGGGCTGAGGCTTGATCCCAGGACTCCTGGGATCATGACCTGAGCCGAAGGCAGAGGGTTTAACCCACTGTGCCACCCAGGCGCCCCTTCTGCCCAATTTTTAAATCAGATTTTGTTGCTTCTGTTGTTGGTAGTTTTTTTTTTTAATCTACTTTGAATTTTAGCCCCATATCCATTATGTGATCTGCAGTGATTTTTTCCCATTCAGTCTGTCGCCTTGTTATTTTGTGGATGGTTTCTTTTGCTGGGCAGAAGCTTTTAATTTGATGCAGTCCCACTTGTTTGTTGGTGCTTTTGTTGCATTTGTTCTTGGTGTCATGTTTGAAAAATCATCACCGACACCTATGTCAAGGTGTCCATGGGGCGGCCATCACAAAATCTGGGGCTCTAGACCTGTGCACAGACTCCTTCCCGGGAGCGCCTGTAAAGCTGGAGCGAGACTGGAGAGCATCAAGATGGCATCACAGCCTACGTTCCTTGAGACCAGCTCCATAGGCCACTCGGTTGTGCCAGACTTGAAGCCTGCCTCTCCATCTGAAGCTCCTGGACAAGGAAAGTGTCCTCCTTCACAGAAAGACTTAAAGGTCGTGGCTTGGCTCCCTGCCTGTCTGTGTAGTGCCCTGGGAGTGGTAGCCTGCCGAGAACCATCTTGCCAATTACCACGGTCCCGTGAGACCCGGGAAGGCAGATTCCTCTGTCCCTCAAACCAGGGAATCAAAAGAAGTCTCCTGGGTGCTAGCTACAAAAAGCAGGCCTCAGAAGCATGTCAATCTCCCCTTCCATAGAGGTGTCCTGGAGCACAACAGGGAGAGCATGAAGAGTGTGTTCACCATCTGAAGTCTGTGGAAGGGTTCCAGTCAGCCCCTTGATGTGTGTTCAGTGAGAAGCCTGCCCCTCAGGCTGTAGTCATGGTGAGCAGTAGACCTCCGGAGAAGACCAGACCGCTGGGTCTGTTGCCTCTTGCTGTGCTCTTGGGGAGGTAGTTGTTCATGAGCTCTTTCTCTGTTGGTTACAGTCCTGTGGGACCTACAAGTCCAAGTCCCACTGGCCATGAGCCAGGCCATGCAGAGGGGTCCTCTGGCAGCAGTCACAAAAATTGAGGCACCAGACAGGTATGCGCTCCTTTCTGGGTCACATCAATGATAGTCTCATATGATCAGGAACACAAGTTCCCCTGGCCTCCGGTACTAGGGGATCTACTCCCTGAGCAGCAGCCACTGAAATTGGAGTGCCAGTTGCACATAATAAAGGCACCCTTCCAGGTGCCTGAGCACAGCAAAGGGAGGGCGTGAGGATGGGCACCTGGCAGTCAAAATCCACAGGGAGTGTTCTAGCAGGCTCCCAGGTGTGTGTGTTAAGTTAGAGATCTGCTCCTCAAGCCAAGGTTGGAGTATAAGTAGGTGAGCTTCCTTCATTTGAAGTATGGGTACCATCAGCTAGCTCTGAGCTGGGCCCTGGGGCAGGTGAGTCGGAGCCCATAGGCCCTTTGAGAGATGTTTCTCAGACACTGATGTCTTAAGAGTCTTTAGATAAGAGTCTTGTGGATTTCAAAATGAGATATTTAGGAGGGCTTATTTCTCAAATATATATCATATATATATGACTTTATATATTTATCTGAGAGAGAGAGAGCTTAAGCAGGGCGAGGGGAGAGGGAGGAACGGACTCTGCTGAGCAGGGAGCCTGATGTGGGGCTCGATCCCAGAACCTCAGAATGGACCTGAGCCGAAGGCAGATGCCTAACCAATTGAGCCACCCAGGCGCCCCTCTCAAGTACATGTCTTAAGAGCTGGTATGCATGACGTGGTTTGAATTCTTTGTTCCTCCGGGCAAAGCTCTGAGTTTTGAGTTCCCTTCTAGTTGTGGACCACCCTCCCAGGTATAGGGTTTACGGCCAGACAGTGAGTGCCCTAGCCTCTCCTACTGGCCTTGATGTAGTTTTCTTCTCATTTGCCTCATGCGTGCTCATCACACCACCAGCCTTTAGCAATTTTGAGAAGAAATTGTTCTATATGTAGTGTAGACACCGTAGGTTGGTGGCAGGAGGTAAGTTCAGGATCTTCCTGTGTCCCCATGGTGAACGATATTTCTGCTTGTTGAGTTTTTGTGCTCATTGTATACCACGAGATGTTAGAACACCATTCAGAAAAGCTTCTTTGGGATATGGTCTAATTTTTTCTTTTATTCTAGAGGTTTCTTGGTTTTTGTTTTTGTTTTTCTCTACCTCAAGTAGTGGCTCTTAAGAGGCTATCCCATTCTATACATGGGGAAATGGAGGAACAGAGATATTAAGTCACTTTCTGAAAACCACCCTGGTAGAATGAGAAACTTTCTGATCTTTGGGTTAGGCCCTCAAAATGCAGATAACGGGCCCTGCTCCGTTCGCAGAGTGTTTTACCCTGCCCTGAAGCATACCGACTACCAGAAACCTGCTGCCATGGTCTTTGATTCTGCTTCCAACGTGGTAGCACCTTTTTGCCTGTTTGTTTTGTTTCTAATTCAAAGAGCGCCCATTTTAGGAATCATCTCCGTTTGGCAGTTTCTGAAGAAAAAGGTGTGTGTTTCTCCCCTTGAGCATGATGTTTTGGAGTCTGTTTACCCAGGCTGAATTTTACCCAAGGCCTTTGAAGCTAACAAAATCTGAGCTGTGGCTGTGTTCAAAATCTTGTACAGATTGAGGTCTTTGCCAGGTTAAAACAGAGAAGCGGCACCACCACTCCCGCTGACAGTAACAAGGACCGTGACAAAATGGCCATTTTAACTTTTCCTGCAACTGGACACGTTGTTTTTATAACTATGCAAATAGAACCTAGCTTAAAAATCTATGAACTGCAAATTCCCGTCTACAAAAGATCTCCTCAGAAAGACTTTTCAACTTGCTTATCCTTCTCCTTTGCTGCTAAAGCCATCCCCACTTCGCCATTTCTTCTTCATGATAATTTTTTTGAAATGTTCACACCAGCATTTTCTCCACCTTTAGTGTGAGTTGCAGAGTAGATGGATGCCCATCCTATATATCTGTTGTGAGGATCAAATGGGAATAGTTGAGAAAACTACCTTGAAAATCAGCCCCAAAGAGCTGTCTGAAGACCTCAGTGTCCAACACACAGTCTTCCTGCTCCATTTGGTCTGTGCCGCAGCTCCGTCTGCTGTCCTCCCTCTTGCTGTACCCCCAGCCTTTGCACCCACTGAAGTGACCTTCTCCATTTTTCCAGAAATAGGCCATGTCCTTTTAAATCACCATTCCTTTGTACCTGCTGGTCCTTTTGCCCAGAGTCACTCATCGCTACTCCCTGACCCAAAAAAACCAAAACCAAAAAACTGAAAAACTCACGTTTTAAGATCCAATTCACTGAAAACCTTCTGGGACTCCCCTGAGCTATGTGTCACTTCTTCCCTTTGACTTCATGGCATTTTTTTCAAACCTTCATTGTAACTACTAGGATGAAGAGAGGTCAGTATAATTGTGTTTAGAAGTCACTCTCCTTCTAGTTCCCAGCTCTTCTTGGAAAGTAGTCGGTACTCAACAGACATTGGAACTGAGAAGGTCCTTAAATATATTGTAGAATGGATTCAGTTTAAAAATAGGTCAGTTCCTTATGGTTTATTGGTTCTTTTTAGATTTCTAACTTTTGGTTGTTTTCTATTTTTGTTTTGGCTTCTGTCTTCTTCTCCAGATTTTTCTATCTATATAATCTATTCTAGAAGTTTTCTTTATATTTTATTTTCTTTTAGAGAGTGTGCATATGGTGGGGTGGGGAGGCAGGAGGGCTAGAGAGGAGGAGGGGAGAGAATTTCAAGGAGGCTCCATGCTGGCATGGAGCCCAATGCAGGGCTTGATCTCAAGACTCTGAGATCATGACCTGAGCTGACATGAAGAGTCAGACGCTTACCCAACTGAGTCACTCAGGCACCCTTAGAAGTCTTCTATTCTTATTTTCTTTCCTACTACACTATCTGTTCATATTATCTGTCTCAAACAGCACTGTGCTTTACAGCCTTTATTAAGTCTTCTCCTGATTACAGGGTTGGGGCCCATCCTGCAGTTTCTACATTCCCCCCCTTTCCTGTGCCCTGTGCAAACATCGCTCATTAATCCTAGCTCGGGAGTTCTAGAATCCTCCCAACACATCACTCCAGAATATAGCTGATTGTAGCATGGAAACAAAAACCTACTTGCCATTCTGGACTGGAATATATCCCTTCCAGAGGGCTTCCAGTTATTCTTTCCAAGGTCAGGACCTGTTTTCTTACAGAGTAAATGCATTTAGGTACCCCTTGCCTTCTCTGTATCCAAAGCATAACTCCTTGCTGGGAGGTTATGGGTCTTGTGTTAGGATCTTGGAAAGGTTTAAGAAGCTATCCATTTGATCAATTAGACTTGGGAAGCCAAGAATCACTTGTGTAACATTTTACTACTTATGGGATATCTGAAGAGCTATGTCTGTGGTTTGAATTTTATATAAATCAATGTTAATGTCCTTGGAGATTAATCAGGTTTAAAAAAACTTATTCTTTTCGGGCGCCTGGGTGGCTCAGTGGGTTAAAGCCTCTGCCTTCAGCTCAGTTCATGATCCCAGGGTCCTAGGATCGAGCCCTGCATTGGGCTCTCTGTTCAGCGGGGAGCCTGCTTCCCTCTCTCTCTCTGCCTGCCTCGCTGCCTACTTGTGATCTCTGTCAAATAAATAAATAAAATATTTTAAAAAACCAACTTATTCTTTTAACAGAGGATTTTCAATATTTTAGACTTCTGAAGGCTTGATTTAGTTGCATAGCCCTTTTGATTGTTTTTTTGTGACAGGTTGACATCTTATCTGCAAATAATGTTTTGATGTCATTATTGTTGGTCTAATAATATAGGAGAGTCTGATGAAAAATTGATATACAACCATAATAAAGCTGATAAAAGCTCCCTTCTCCAGAAACAGAAATATAATCCATTCATTGTGGCCACTAATTTTCTTCAATCACATGACATTCTATCAGTCTCTACAGTGAAACCACAGAATTTCTTCTTCCAATACGATGACCACATGTAAAAATGCATGGTCCATATATAATCTCAGGGTGTGTTTGGATCCACTTAACTTCATCCATGGGTTAAAAATTAAGAAGTCTTCCTGTAGTGACATAGAAGGCATTCACACCCTAGTTTCAATTAGTTTGTGGCTTTATTCTTATTCCTCTTTAGGAGATACAGGACACAGATAAAATAGGAAGAGAGGCCAAGGTTCCATATTAAGCAAGTATGTGACCTATAGGAGAGATTATAAATGTAGAAAACAACCAGAAATAGTCTTTGGCATTTAATGATATTCATGGCATTGATCTCTGACCTTTTACTTGAAGCTGTGAGATTGAACTCAAGCACATGTTTCTACTTCCCTCTGTATAGTTTTTGGTCAAACCTCAACTGATAGAAAGGACGGGAAAAGGGATAAACAGTAAGTAGGACTTCAAAATATCTTTGGAAGTTGTATGAAGGAAATGCCGTTTTTTGATACATAAAACCTAGTTCAGTAAAGACATCAGAGGAAACCCCTCAGTAGATGCTCTAAAATTGGGAAATATGACAAAGTATGAGCCTAGAGGAGGAAAAAAGGAAAGAGAAAGGATTAATTAAAAAATCTGCCTGTGGTGTGAATGATTCACCTCTTTTCCATTGCCTCTCATTAATAGAGCTGACAAGATCCTTCTGCCCTTAGCCAAAACAAATTGGAACGGTCTTTTCTGAAGACACTGAGTGAGCTTCCAGAGGGAAGATGTAGTGCTTAGCTGTTCAGTTGGATGGATGTCCTCCTAGGAAGATCCTTTGCCTATGCCTTTCAAGGGCATCCCAAGCCCGAGATTAGTTTCCTGCCTGTCCATCTTTGAGGAAAGTCAGCCAGTGCTGCAGCTCTGTCACACTGGCAGAATGGCCAGCCAGGTAGCCATCCGATTCCTGGGTAGAACCTTGTGGTGAGACCTGAATACAAAAGACTGCTTTATAGTATGTACCTTTAACTTAGCTCAATTGATTGATAAAAATATTGAGAAACATAGTTTAAGTCTCCGTTCTTCTACTCAATAAGAGCATGTTCTACGCTGATAGTGAGATAGGGCACATATTTGTTAACTTACTAGGTCCCCATTCTCTCATGCTTTCCAAGGTGACCATCTCACTGTATTGAATATAACTTGGCTATATGAAGATGTTCAGTGTAATGATAGATTAAAAATATATAAGGCAATTATTTCATACTGTGTTGAATTTGATTTCTTCTCTAGAGCAAGACCTTTGTGATATATCTATTGTGAAATACTGGACATGTTTCTACTAGTGTTTCAATGGTCATTTGACTATATGTGAATTTTGCCTCCAATATGGGTCATTCTATATTCTAATCCTTCTGTAGGAGGACTACACTCTAAATCAGCAGAGGAAATCTCATCTCTAATAAAATAGTTAACGCAATCTGCCCATTCCTTTTTTTAAAAAAATCAATTTTCCTGAGATAACCAATTATAAGTATATAGTTTGAATTTTGCAAACATATACACTTCTGTAACTACAGACATGATCAAGATGAGGAACATTTCCACCACTAGAAAGTTTCCTCATACCTGATGTTTTTCACTTCATGTTTTTTTGAGGGAAGGGTGATCTTTACCTTTTAACTTATAAATGGCCATCCATGATATATTCTGTTATCTCTTACTTGTTTCATTCAGAATGATGGTTTGGGGAAATAGCCATGTTTTTGTGTGTATTAGTAGATTGTTCACTATTATTTCTCACCAGTACCCTTGAATGAATATATCATATTTTGTTCTTTTTTTTTTTTTTTTTTTTGGTGCATGTCTGGGCTGATTCCAGTCTGGTAATATTAAAGAATCATGCTCTTAGGAACATTTGTGAACAAATCTTTGTGTGGATATAAGTTTTAATTTCTTAGGGTAAATATCAAGGAGTGGAATTTCTGAGTCATGGGATAGGTGTATAATTATTTTCATAAGGAACCACCAAATTGTTCTCCAGTGTTTTTCATTCCTACTTTATATCCTCACAAGAGATATGTAAGATCCATTTGTTCTTTCTGCTAACAATTTTGCTAACCTTGCTAATTTTAACTATTTTCGTCAATATGAAATGGTATCTTTTTAACTTGCATTTCTGTGCTGAGTAATAATGTTAAGCACTTCAGGTTTTATTTACTGGTCATTTGTATATCTTTTGTGAAGAGTTTGTTCAAGTCTTTCACCCAGTTTTTAACTGCATTGTCTTTTTCATTATTTAGTTATAGGAATGATTTAAATGTTCTGGATATAAATTCTGTGCCTTTTATATGCTACAGATAGGTTCTTCCAGTTTGTTACCAGACTTTTAATTTTCTTCGTGGTGTCTTCTGAAGGGCAGGAGTTTTTAATTTTGATGAAGTGTCTCTTTATTCACATTTTCATTTTAGGGTCTGTGCTGTTTGTGTCCTACCTTTGAAATCTTTGCCTGACATAAAATCACAAAGATATTCTTCTATACTTTCTTCTAGAAGTTCTATGGCTCTAGCTTTTACATTTAGTTCTGCGGAATGAATTTTTGCATTTTGGTTATTTCTAGCTTCATTTCCCATCATTTCCCATGGTAGCTTACATATTCATCCATAGTTGGCTAGTTTCTCCTGGTCAAACAAAGGCTGTCCTTCTCTAACGGGCTTGTTACTCTGCTCACCCTCCTTCTGACCTCTGCACCTCTTTTTAAGTATGAAGTCGTTCTCTGGAGTTTCTTCTAGATTCCTTTGAATCTACAGTTCTTCGGTGAAGATCTTTAAAGAAAGGTATCCAGTGGGTTTATCTGGCTAGTTTATATAATTGTGGCAGGAGTGACATTTATTCATGTTTTTCTACATCAAAACTGTAAGTGAAACATTCATTTTCCTATTATTAAACAATAAAAAAAGAATCACACCAATGAAGAAAACCACTTGCATAGCAGATGTCATGAAGGAAAGCAAGTATTACTAAATTGTATAACCAATGTAAAAATAATGTGAGGGACAAAGGAGTGTATTTTAAAACATTCTTATCAGTATCCTTAAAAATAGTAAAAGGTGGGACACCTGGGTGGCTCAGTTGGTTAAGCAGCTGCCTTCGGCTCAGGTCATGATCCCAGTGTCCTGGGATCGAGTCTCACATCGGGCTCCTTGCTCGGCAGGGAACCTGCTTCTCCCTCTGCCTCTGCCTGCCACTCTGCCTATGCTCGCTCTCTCTCTCTCCCCCTCTCTCTGTGACAAATAAATAAATTTTTAAAAAAATTAAAAAAAAATAAAAAAATAGTAAAATGTAATCCATATAGAAGAGTAGTTAAGAAACAGAATAAGAGGGGCACCTGAGTGGCTCAGGGGTTAGAGCCTCTGCTTTTGGCTCCAGTCATGGTCCCTGGGTCCTGGGATCGAGCCCTGCATCTGGCTCTCTGCTCGGCAGGGGGCCTGCTTCTCTCTCTCTCTCTCTCTCTCTCTCTGCCTGCCTCTCTGCCTGCTTGTGATCTCTGTCAAATAAATAAATAAAATCTTTAAAAAAAACACAGAATAAGAGATATCTCTTGTATTTAGTTGTTTTTTTTTTTTAATTAATGAAGGGGTTGTGAAATAAAGTATAGATCTAGGTCATAGCATATTTAGTGGAAATAAAGTCAAGTATAGTAGATAAATCCCATTGTAAGGTCTCCAGAGATAACAGATATGGGAGGTGGGTGTATTCGATTATCAAAGAAATTTTCAAATATTATTCAAGGGAGTCAATAGGTTGAATTTACATGTCACAAACCAAGTGACCTAAATAGGAATTAAGCACAAGTCCCTAATGTATAAGATTCCATTTTCAAATACAAATTAAAACCACAATGAGCTATCACCTCACACCAGTCAGAATGGCTAAAATTAACAAGTCAGGAAATGACAGATGCTGGCGAGGATGCGGAGAAAGGGGAACCCTCCTACACTGTTGGTGGGAATGCAAGCTGGTGCAACCGCTCTGGAAAACAGCGTGGAGGTTCCTCAAAAAGTTGAAAATAGAACTACCCTATGACCCAGCAATTGCACTA
>PISX010016276.1:0-28239 GCA_004024625.1 Mellivora capensis
ATTAGGTCCCTAGCCTTTGGTACTGTCTCTTGTTCTTTTTTTTTGTGGTGAGTTTTTCCGCCTTGTCATTTTTTCCAGATAAGATTATATGAAGGAGAAAATAAAATACTAAAAGGGTGGCAAAGACCCTAGGAAAATGCCCTTTAAAGAAAAAATTGAATTAACTGCAAGACTAAAGAATCATGGGGAGAAAGCCATGGATTCCGTGCATTGCTTTCTCCTCCTCTGGAGTTCTGCTGCTCTCCTTGTTAAGTGAACTTGGTCTTGGCTGGATTTCTTTTGATCTTCTGGGGGAGGGGCCTATTGTATTGATTCTCAAGTGTCTTTGCCCGAGGCAGAGCTGCACCGCCCTTACCAATGGCCGGGCTGAGTAATCCGCTCGGTTTCGCTTTCGGAGCTTTTGTTCCCTGAGCGCTTTCCGTAGAGTCCGGAGGGCGGAAATGAAAATGGCGGCCTCCTAGTCTCCGGCCCGGAAGAGCTGAGATTTGGGGCTCCACTCCTCAGAGAAAAGCCCCGGCCCACTCACGTCTCCCTCGCCTCTGGCCGCGCTCCGAGCTCACCCAGCCTGTGGCCGGTTCAAGGTAACCCCGAGCTGAGAGCTCCCTCCTCGGCTCTGTCTCTGTAGCCAGCTTCTCGCTCCGATACCTGCGAGGTCTGCCACACTCAGACACCCTTCTGTGACCCTGCGGGACCTGGGGCCAAGCTGACCCCGCGTGGGCTTCACCCCGGTTTAGCCTCTGGAGCGATGTCCCTCCATGGAGCAGACTTTTAAAAGTCCCGATTTAGTGCTCCGTTGCTCCGTCGCTTGCCGGGAGCCGGCCCCTCCCCCGCGGTCTATCCTCCCGTCGCTTTCGATTCACTTCTCCGCCAGTCCTACCTTCCAGAAAGTGGTCGATTTCCTGTTTCCAGAATTCCTGTTCTTCCTCTCTTCGATCTCCCGTTGGATTTGTAGGTGTTCGCAATGGTTTGATAAGCTATCTAGCTGATCTCCTGCTACCTGATGACGTCTCAGCTGCTACTTCTCCGCCATCTTGCTCCTCCCTCTCCCCACTCTATTATTATTTTTAATAGACTTTATTTCTTAGGGCAGTTTAAGTTCACAACAAAATTGAGAAGAAGGTACAGAGATTTCCAATAAATTCCCACTCCCACACACTCACAGCCTTCCCATCACTGAGTTAATTTTTTCAGAAATAGGTTTTTGTCTTCCTAGTATTGAGTTATGAGTTCTTCAAAAATTCCAGATACCAGTGACTACTCAAATGTAGGTTAATACAAAATCTGGATTTCAGTCTTTTGTCAGAATATTTTCTTGCAGTTAGAGGTTTTCCATTTTTTAAATGGGGTATTTGAACAGCTAAATTTCAATTTTGATGAAATCCATTTGATAGTTTTTTTTTTCTTTTATGGTTTTTTTTGTATACTATCAAAAAATTTGGCCTACTTGAAGGTTAAAAAAGTGTTTCTGCTATGTTTTCTTTTAGACATTTTATGTTTATATATATGACACATTTCAAGTTCATTTCAGTGTATGGTATAAAGAAAAGATTGTGATGATTTGTTTTCACATGGATGGGCAGCACCACTTGTTGAAAAGAGTATCCGTTCCCATTGAATCATCTTGGTACTTTTGTCATACATCTATTTCCCATATATATGTGGATCTATTTCTGGATTTTACTCTTTTCATTCATTCTTACACAAATGCCACACTATCTTGATTACAGCAACTTTATAATAAGTCTTGAAATCTGGGTGGTATAAGTCCTCCAACTTCATTCTTTTATTTTTGAAATTATATGACTATTTTAGGTCCTTTGCATTTTTATCATACATTTTAGATTACTGTGTCAATTTTCACAAAATCCTATGGAGAATTTGTCTGAGATAGCCTTAGGTCTATAGAATAATTTAGGAAAAATTAATATCTTCACAATGTTGAATCTTTTAATCATAGGAAGCCTTTAAAATTGAACAATGGACATGGTCTTTGTCAATGAACATAGGAATTCTTTCCATTTACTTAGATCTTTTTAAAACTTATCTCAGCAATATTTTGAGAGAATTTTCAATGTGTAAGTCTTGCATGTAATTTGTTAAATTAATCCCTACTTATTTCATGATTTGATGCTACTCTTGATTTTTATTCATTGATCTTAACTTCTACAACCTTGCTAAATTTACTTATTAGTTCTAGAATGTGTTTTATGTATTCCTTATGATTAATTCTACTTACATTATTATGTCATCTATGAGTAAAGACTATTTTTACTTCCTTTCTCATATTACATGCTTTTTTAAATCTTTCTTTTGCTTGATTGCACTGGCTAGGACACCCAGTGCAATGTTAAATAAAAGTGGTTGAATTGAACATTGTTGCTTTCTTCCTAATAGAGACAAAGCATTCAGCCTTTCATCATTTAAATATGATGCTAGCTATAAATTTTTCATAGATGCTGTTTATCAGGTTGAAGAAGTTTCTTTTTAAATAACTAATTTCCAACTGTTAAGTTTTATCAAATCTCTTTCTGTGTTTACTGAGATAATCATACAGTTTCACACTTACCTATTAACATGGTGAATCATGTCATAGATATTAAAATCTTAAACCTTGCATTCCTGAGATAAATTTAAATTAGGGTGAATTATTATATCATTCAGGGTGTGATCAGAGGAAAAGAACCACTGTAAATCATATAGATTTTGAAATTTATTATAAGAAATTTAACTTTATGCCATTTTGAGGCACTAGTTAAACATTTTCTGTATAGTTACTACTTCTACCTTTGGTGCTGGGACTGGCCCAAGTGTTGGAGACCATGAAAGGAGAGATTCAGTGTGAGCTGGAAGAGACATGGGTTTGGCAACTGTCCCAGGAGTTGCACGTGCTGGCCAAAGATTCAAACAACCTGAAGGAGGAGATCTGGAAGGACCTGGAAAAGCTTTGCGCTCAGCTGTTGCTTCTGGAGCTGCATTTCTGGCCCTGGATTCAAAAAAGTTATGAGAGGTGATCCCCCTGGGGGAGAAGGGGTTGAGGGAACAGCAACTGCCCTATGCCAACAAAGTGAGCTAGCAGGTCATCAGCAGTGCATATACAGCAGTGCGTATACTGCAGCACTGCCCAGTGAGCCTGTATCTGCCCTCCGTGTGTAACAGCAAAATGGCTGTAGCTCCACTTCTCTTCCAAATCTCGTGCAAAATATTTCTCTAAGCCAAAGCTCATCTAATGTTATGGAAGCACGAGAATTCTAGAAGACATTGTTCCAACTCAGCTAAGTTGAAGCAATGCAATACAAACCAACCACAATTACGTTTTACATATTGCTTGATGTGACTTAATACTATTTTGCTAGGAATTTTTGCATCTGTACTCATGAAGGATTTGGTCTGTAATTTCCTTTTCTTGTGATATTTCCATCTGCTTTTAGTTTTGGAATAATACTGTCTGACAGAATAATTTAGGAAGAGGTACTGTATATTTTGAAGAGCTTATTTATTGATGGATTTAATATGGCACTAGTTTATGCTGTTGCCCATGTTCTCTGTCTTTTGACATATCCCCATCATTGTGAGTATTGGATTATTTGTTTCAAACACGTCCTTACTTTCTGGCAATAAAAGATGCCCCAGGCTCATTTTGTGTATTTCTGCTCCAATCCTAGATTCAGCCATTTCTCCAAAGAAACTCTAGGTGCTTTTACTGAAGAATAATATTAGAAATCAAGATCAGGTTGCTAGATATGATTGTTGCTATGGGAGTATCATTGCTTTTAAGCCCTTTCAGGTGACAGAGCAAAGAAATGTGTATGTATGTATGTATGTATGTATGTATAAATATATAGCTGTATTTTTATGTATAAATATTTGTATCTATATTAAGCTAACCATAAGTAACCATAAGAGCATCTCCAACTCTAATCCATTACCATGTGGCTATTGTAGCCTCCTCTTCTTTCTGTTTTGAAAAGTTTCACTCTAGTCACAAGACACCTGATTCTTATCTTCTATTCTCCATTTAGTGGCATTCAGTGCATTTATATACATATAGATGTACTGGAATTATTAACCTATACTCTTATGAGTTACAACTTTATCAACTGGAGTACAGTGCTTACATACAATTTCTTTTTAGTCTTAAAGACTATTTCTACAGTTAGTAAGGTCAGCCCTTTTCCTCCCACCCTTTCATTGAGGTTATTTTATACATTTGTAATATAGCTAGATTGTTCTGTCACATTGTGTATTCAACCCTGGTATTTTCTAAATTTCCTAAGCGATTTTTCCCCCACAAATGTATGTTTTATGTTAATGTTTGCTCTTTGGGCTGGAAAGTTCAATGGCTTTTGACAAATGCACAACATCCTGTATCTATAATTATTATAATTTTTCTTGGTGTGGTTTCTTTGTGCTTATATTACTTGGGGTTATTGAAGTTCTTCAATCAGCAAGTTTATAGTTCTCATCAAACTTAGAACATTCTAACCATTATTTTCTTACCTAATTTTTCTCTCTGTCCTTCTTTTCTGGGATTTTAATTATACATATGTTAATCCATTTTATACTGTTTTAAAAGTCACTGAGGCTCTGTTCACTTTTTCAAACTTCTTTTCTTCTGTGCTTTAGTTTGGATAATTTCTATTGATATGTATATAAATTCACCAATCCTTTTTTCTGCAGAATCTAATCTACTATTAATCCCACACAACAAACATCTCATATAGGCTACTTTCTGTTTCATCTTTGGAAATTCTATTTGGTTCACTTACATATCCCTTTTTTCTCTTCTCATTACCACAATGTTCTCTTTTAAATTGTTGAGCACATTTACAATAGCTGCTTAAAGTTCTTATCTGTTTGTTCTAGCATTTTTGCCATTTTTGAGTCTGCTTCCATTGAGAATTATTTCTTCTGGTTATGGGCAGAATTTTGTGCTTCCTTGTATGTCTAATAATTTCTTTATTGGATGCTGGAGATTTGTGAATTGTATGGTGTTTAAAGTGCTAGATTTTAATGCACCTATTTAGAATATGTTGAATTCTGTTCTCTTAAGAAGTTAAATTAACTGAGGATCGGCCAATGATTTCTTGGAGCACCTGGCTAGCTCAGTTGGTAGAGGGTGCAACTCTTGAACTCGGGGTTGTAAATTCAAGCCCCACATTTAGTGTAGAGATTATTTAATAATGAAATCTTAAAAAAATAAAATGAATTAACTGAGTATAAGTTTGATTGTTACAAGGGCTATGTTAGGCCTTTTATGGTAGTTCTAGAGCAGGGTCACGGGGTCAATACACTTTTCCTATGAAGAGTGAGGTAGTAATATTTTAAGCTTTACATATCACATCCAATACTTGTTTTATACACATATATGCTATAGCCTCCTCCTCCTCCTCCCTTTTCTTCTTTTTACAGTTTTCTAAAAAGGTAAAAACTATCCTTAGCTGGGAGTTCATGTGAGAAAAGGTTGTGGCCTGGACTTGGCTCTTAGACCATTCTTACCAATCCCTGATGTAGAGTATCCTTCACTCTAGGACTGGTTTAGCATCACTAATAAAATGCAGTGTCTCTGTGGTCTCCAAGGAAGGTGTCTGTCAGCCCTGCATGATCTGTAGGAACAGCTCAGCATAGAGCTCTTGACTTGTTTGCCTGGACTCATGGGCTCTCACCTTATGCACGTGTAGTTGGTATTGAACAACAGACTCATGGGACCCCCAGGAACACTTCTGGAGCTTGTTCACTGCACAGCCTCTCTTCCCACTCTAGCCACCTCTGTCTTCCAAAACTCGGATCCATATCTTCTCAGCTGAGTGAAATTACCGTGCTCTCTTTGGGACCTCCTCATTGCCCCACAAGGGTATCCAGACAGAAACTCTGGGCAAGGAGGAGGCTCACTTCATTCATTTCCCCTCTCTAATGAAGCTCTGCACTCTCCAAAAACTATTGCTTTACCTATTTCCACCCCCCACCCCCACACACGGTTTTCTGGTTGTGTTCAGTGGGAGGGTATGTTTGGCTCTAGGTAGTCCAACATGTTATGAAATGGAACTTCTCCCCAAGAAGTATTTTTAAAACATGTCTGTTGTTCTTGAAAAGTAAACTTAGAAAGAAATAAAAATCTTGATTACTGCTGTTTAAATGTCTTTCACATTTTTCCTTTCTCTTATATTCCTGTTGCTATTATACAAGAATAGGATGGTACAACCTCCTTCTTAGGTTACTGCAACAGCTAGATTATAAAATCTTCAAAAAAGATGATTATATTTGTGATCTTGAGTGTGCCCTGCTATCTCTTCTTTCAAGTAAGTCTGGACTTTTATTTTTAATATATACTTTTTTGTCATATATTAAGATACCAAAATACCAAACACCCGAACTTTGAAAAGAAGAAACCAGGTAAGATACAAAAAAGAGAAAAAAAATGAGCAAGTGAGGGACTGTGAAAACAATATTTATAATAAAAATGAGAGGAAGAATTTGTTGAAACAGACACTATGCTAAGCATGTTATGTACCTCATCTCATGTAAACCTCATAACATTCTTTTTTTTTTCTAATTTGTTTATTTGTCAGAGGGAGAGAGAGCGAGCGAGCACAGACAGACAGAGTGGCAGGCAGAGGCAGAGGGAGAAGCAGGCTCCCTGCTGAGCAAAGGAGCCCTATGTGGGACTCGATCCCAGGATGCTGGGATCATGACCTGAGCCGAAGGCAGCCGCTTAACCAACTGAGCCACCCAGGTGTCCCTAACCTCACAACATTCTTATGGCATAAAATATTTTAATCTTGATTTATACATGAGGAGCTTATGAAACTATTGCATTCAGCCTACCCTAAATACCATAAGCTTGGTAAATCTCAACTTTACAACTTCTGATTTCATTAAACAAGACTCCAACATAGCTCACCCACTGTGATTTTGTGGACAGCATAGCTGGATGAGTGACAGCATTAGCTAAATCCTACCTCCACCATGTACTATACACACAACCCCAGGAGCTTATCCTTTCAGTCCTCTGGCTTCCCAAGCAAATGATAAGTAATAATGGAAGTGTTCTTCTCTGTACTTATACATTCATGTAGGCCAATTCATTTTCTCACGTGGAAGGGCCCGTTTCAATGACAGGAATGGCAACTCTGAGAGGATGGGATGTAGAATTATGTAAAACTCTGGCAAAATGTCGTGAAAACATCCTGGGAAACCAGCCTAGCTTGCCTAATGACGGATCCTCTTGGGCCTTGGACCTCTAGTTCTCAGTGCTTTTCCTTTTGAAAACAAAACAAATTTAGCAAAATCCACCTCCCTGCCTGTGGATTATTTATCATGAAATAACTTCCAATTCAGCCTGATTGTCATCCTTGGAGGGGACCCGTGTTCTGAAATTAGAGGACTAAGGTCCTGCACTGTGATCAAAGAAAGGAAAAGACATTTATGTGATGCCTATCTACCCTTCAGCTCACTTAAAGTCACTGCCTTAAATGCACAGCATCTGGGAATATAATAATTCTGTCTACTCTAGCTTTAAAGGTGAATTTTGCAATTTTTGAAAAAGTCCTTAGAATCACATTGCAGAATTAAAGGGTGTATTATAATTATCAATATCAATAGTAATAAAAGTTTATTAAAGGTCATTAAAATGAAAGGGGATGGCTCTAGATCCCATCAATCTGAATTGACTCCCTCCTCTTGTGTTAATTAGAAAACTCAGATAATGGTTCTATGGGGGAGTACAGGGAAAATTTAATTACGAAAGTTTAATGGGCCACTATCTACTTCCTGCCAGATTAAAAACTGATGATTTACACAATTTTAGATACTACCACAGGCTTTTCTAACAAAACATGTTGCAGAGTAATGTAAAAGTTTACTGAGAGCTTTCTATTCACTTAAAAACAATGCCAGCAAAAGCCACTGTTACATGCTCCTTTTCAAAAGCATTTAAATGTAGCTGTATGGAAAGTATAAATAGTCTGTGCTTACTAATGCTGACAACCCTGAAATAAGTACCAATCAGAAACTGTAGGGTTTGCCCCAAATATCAGTTAAACATAAAATTATATCTGCTCTGCTTCGGAATTGCAAAAAGGAGTACTTATTGCGGGGGGATAGATTTTAAGCCCCCAAGGAAGGGAAATGTATAGTTTCTGTCCCATGTTTTTCAGTAAGTGTTCTCTTCCTTGAGTCTCAGCGACTAATTCATTTCCCCTGACCCGGGACTGCCTGTTACCAATACAAAGTAACAGTATTACGAAAACATGGAATTCAGAAGATTTGGATGTAGGGAAAAGAAATGATTGCACAGAAGAGGAGATGAGGAAAAGAAATAAGCAGCATCTCATTTTTACTGTGATTTTCTTTTTAAATGGTGTAGCGTGGGGTCATTGAGGAGACAGTTTCTCAACCTGCATTGGAATCCAGGATAACCAGAGTACTAATGCAAAAATGTAGCTGCACGTGAGTTTCGTGATGAATTTAGGATTGTTAGTAAGCCCCCTAGATCTACACCGTTTAATACAGTAGCTGTTAGCCATATGTAGCTTTTGGATACTTGAAATGTTGATTGTCCAAATTGAGAAATGCTGCACATTGTCAAGTACACATCAGATTATGAAGACTTAGTGTTTTAAAAAGGTTGTAAAATACCTCAATAATTTTGATGTTGAGTACATGTTGACATGATTGATTTATTGGATTAAATGAGATATATTATTAAAATTAACCTAAACTGTTTCTTTTTCCTTTTTAAAAGATGCCTGGTGGAAAATTTAAAATTGGATATGTGGCTTGTGTGATATTTCTCTCAGCCAACGCTTCTCCAGATAACTGAAAATGACACTCAGAGGAAGTAATAGGGAACGCTACAGCTTGAATGATCATTGTGGAGACCACTGGGTTTACCTCTGAGAACGGAGAAGAGCCAAAGAGGGCAGAGAAGTGTGATATTATGAAGGGTTAGTCTGCTCACAGCTGGAGGGGTAGTGGCACATCATTCACATCTTTAGCTTTTTTTTTTTTTTTTTTTTACATCTTTAGCTTTTTTAAAGGAAGGGAGAAACAGAGAAGACACAGACCGAACTGGAGAATTTAAATAGAACAGGTGTTTCTTCACATGCCTTCCCTGCCACTCTTTGACCAAGTCCTTCAGAGTGAGTGTGTATAAAAGAAACCTAGGGCTTTTGTTTCTTCAGTCTCCATTCTGTTGAGCCTCCCACAGTATGAGAATTTATCATACTATGTGCTCTTCTAGAACATAAAGAACACTGACTCAAACTAGCTTCTTTGTCTTGTGCCATATATTTAAAAATGTCAATTATCCCAACACTTAAGAAGACAATAGCTGTGCTGAACTTATGAGGAGACTATCTGCATATCTTATTTTGGGTGCTATATAAAGGATTTTCAAGGATAATTTGACTATATATAAGCCTCACCCAATATAATGACTTCCTTCTATGAAAGAAAAAAGTTTTCAAACTAAAGAAAAATGTAAAAATTTGGTTATTTAAAAAATAGTTATCATATTCCCAAGCAAGTTCTATATAAATTAAATAGCTCAGTGACAAATATATAAATACTAAAAAGCAAATGAATTAAAGGACATAGGTGAATATTTAACTGAGAGCTTGGGTTACATTACCTATCTATTGTACATAAATACATATGTACATACATATATGTTATAATATATTACTATATATATGTAGAATATTCAGTTGAATATTTAACTGAGTCTGGGTTGGACTATATATATGTATGAAATTATATAATTATATATGTTATATATAATTATTATATATATATTCAAGGCATAAAAGCAATAGGCAAAACTCAAAGATAGATGAATTTGACTGAATAAAAATTTAAAACTTTTGCATGTCAAATAAATGGAAGTAAAAGTCAAATAACCAAAATGGGAAAATTATTTGTCATCAGTAGAACTGGGAAGGGGTTAATATCTTTAAAATCTGAAAAGCTGTTACAGTGAGGCTTATAACAGGTTAAGCGTCTGCCTTCGGCTCAGATCATGATCCGGGGTCCTGGGGTTGAGCCCCACTTTAGTTCCCTGCCCAGTGGGGAGGCTGCTTGTCCCTCTCCCTCTGTTCCCCATCCTTACCCCACACTCATGCTCTCTCTCAAATAAATAAAAAAATCTTTTTTTAAAAAAAAAGCTATTACAAATAAATCGAAAAACATTAATTCCAGTTAGAAAATGACCAAAGGATATAAACTAATGATCCACAGAAGCAAAAGTACAGCAGCCAGTAAGCATTTTAGAATTCAACTTTATTAGTAACCAAATAAATGCTAAATAAATAAGAAGATACCATTATTTGTAATAAAAATCTAACTAGATACTTAACCAAAGGTAATGCTTAAATAAACTATTGTCTAGTCAAGGGACAGAAAGTTATGTAACTATTTAAAGTTATATTTTCAGGAGCACTTGGTTGGCTCAGTCAGTTAAGCATCTGCCTTCCAATCAGGTCATGATCCCAGGTCCTCCTCATGATCCTGGGATCCTGGGATCCTGGGATCGAGCCCCATCTGGCCTCGGTCTCCCTGCTCGGCAGGAAGTCTGTTTCTCCCTCTCCCTCTCATGCATTCTCTTGTGCACTCTCTCAAATAGGTAAATAAAACCTTTAGAGTTATGTTTTCAAATTATTTTTAAGAACAGAAAAAATGTTGTAAATAAAAAAGAGGTTCCTAAATTATATACACTAGATGATCCAATTATGTAAATACATATCAATTCTCATTGGAATAAGATTTAATAAAAAGCAAAATACTGAGTATTATCTCTCTCAGTTGTGCAATTATAATTATTTTTACTTAGCCTCTTTGTTTTTGTAAATGGCCTATGGTGAGTTTGTGCTTCCTTTATTACACAAAAATTATTTAGGAAAAATATACAAAAGATTATTAATCTAACTAGTCATTAAAGAAATACAAATAATACCTATGTCAACTTCTCATTTTTCCCTATGAAATTAGCAATTACTGTGCAGTGAATAAATGTGGTATGGTGAGACAGAACTCTTGGTGGAAGTGTGGAGGGTGACCATGGTTCAAGAGATATTCATAGAGTTTGGTTACTTTCAGGAATTCATCTGAAGGACAGAATCTGAAATTTGAATTTAAGACTGTTAGCAAAGATTCATTATACCAAGATGTTCAATAGATGCAACTAGAGTACAAGACTGAAAACCACCCAAATTTCCAACAGTTAAATGGGATTCAACCATAAAATGATCTATTAAGTAGTTATTTTAAAGGTATTTTGGAAATTCTCTTAAAGGCATGGGAAATTTTCATGGCATTCCACTAAGAGCAAAAATTCAAATGCAAAACTCTATATTCTCTACAATCCCTTTAAACAGAATACTATGTTTTATGCTGAGAAAAGATGGTAAAATGTTAATAGGAGTTAACTCTGAATTGTAATATTATACTTAATTTAAAAAATTTATTATAGTTAATTTAATTTAATTTTTAAAAATCATTTTCTGTGTCTTCCAACTTAAAAAAAAAAAAACACAGGATAAATCTTTTAAAACACTTCGACCCCAAAGAGTTGCTTTTAGCAGTGTGCTCTCAGAGATGCTCCTCAGAGACTGTGTTTAAGAGTCCAGGAACTGAAGAATCCATAAGCTGTTCAAGGAGAAGAAAGACTAGTTTCTGGTAGGAGCTGTGGTCAGGAACTTCTGCCAGGTGGGGTAGTATTTGCTGCTGGGGAAGGAAGCCCCGGCCAGAGCCAGACTCCAGGAGCAGCTGTTGGAAGACTTCCTTAAAGTCTTTCACAGAGAGATCACCAGCCCTGCCCCCCATCCTCTTCATAAGTGGTATCATGCAAATGGAGAGGGTCAGCCTTCTTTCCTCTACTCTACTTGTCATCTTAGGGAAGTGTGAAGACTGTAGACTTTTCATTATAATCCTCTCTGAGGAAAGTAAAAAATATTTTTCTTCTGGCAATCTGGAGATATTTGATGCTCACTTGGGGTGGAACCTTACTGATCCCAAGGAATAGACTCGTGCCCAGGTTCCCAGAGAGAATTGTGTTGCCCGTGGAAAGAAGTTAAACAGAGGAAAATGTTACATGTTCTAGATACTTGTTAATTTTAAGCATCCTTTATTTTTATGAGCACCATGTAACTTACATGACAGAGACCAGTGGTCTTTAAAAGGTTTTTGTCCTGGACTCCATCAGCAAAAATGTATACATAAAAATTTTTACTCAAAAATTATATAATACTCTATGTTAGTAGTGTGTTTATCGTAAAACATATGTGTGTGTGTGTGTGGGTATATATATACAGTGTTTGTATGCATATAAAACCTACATAAAATAGAATTTTACAAGGGTTAATGTAAAGATGAAATCAACAATATTTAAATATAATTTTATTTCTTTATTGATGCTGTAAAAAGTACAGTATCATATAAACTGTGGTTGACTATGCTTCAATAGTTTTAAAAATTTTTATTTAATACTTTGTACTGTGCTATTTGAAGGTGTGGTTTTAAGGTCTTTATTTTAGCACAGAATTTTAAGGAATGTCATTGCTGGAAGAGGGGTACCTTACAAAGAAAGATAGATCCAAATGGAAGAAGTTCATTCTTGGCTTATCTTACTAAATCATGATACTCATTTTTCAATCCCAAACTCCAATTATGCAAAGATATTTATTGTTGGCAGGACTATGGGGAACAGACACGCTCATATATTGCTGGTGGGAGTGTAAACTGGTACAACATTTATGAAGTTAATTTGGCGGTATCTTCCAAAATTGCAAATGCACACACTTTTTGATCCAGATATTCAACCCCTTCAGAATTTATCTAACAGCTATATTAGCATGGTATCTAAAATGGCACATAAAAAACATTATGCAATGCAGCTTTATTTGCCATGGCAAAAACTGATGCAACTTACATGTCTCTTATTTATGGACTGATATGTTGATCATGGCATAGGTATACAAAGAAATACTGTGCAGTCTTAAAAAAGAACCTGAAAACAGGGGCCTGTCTCCATGACATAGCCAGTGAAAAAAATTCAGCTTCAAAAATATATGGGGGCTGCCACTCCTTCTATAGAAGAGGTGGTGGTGATAAGAGTTATGCCAGCTTGATGCATATACATCGTATGTCTCTGGAAAGGTCCATAACTGGTTGGTACCTCTGATCAGCTCTAAGACATGTACTGAAGGTTAGAATCATAAGGGGTAGGATGACTTTTCATACTTTAAGTCTTAAGTATTTTGGATTTTATATGATATGAGAGGTACAAATAGAGTGTTCAATTTTTTTTTTTTTTATTAAGAGGACTGATTTTTGTTAAACTGATAATATAGTTTAGCTGGTAAACTGCAACGTATTATAGCTGGTAAGTCAACTCTTCCATTTTATAGCTCTTTCCCTCTGTCTCAGGCTACCTCAGGCTTTATACATCACGTAAGGACCCAAGGTGTGGGCAGTGTCAATCCCTATGTTAAAGATCAGTAAAGCTTCAATGCCTTTCTAAAATTTATACATAAGGTAAATATAAATAAAACTTGTATTATTGTTATTTGCCACATCTCAGGGATTCTCACAAACCCTTTGGAGCCAGGCACCCTACTTTGGAGGCTGATTATAGTTCTGTCAGGAGCTATTGCCAAAATAGCCAACCATTAGCATCAACTAAGAGATGAGATTCAAAAATGGGTCCTACTTATTAGAAATAACCAACTTCTTCCACAACATAAATTCTCTGTAGCAAAAGCTACCCATGGCGTCAGTGGGAGGGTAACATACTTCACAATCTTTGTGCCCTCCTATCTCTTCAGCACAAACTCTAACCGTGGGCTACATTCAGGTCACTTTGGACATTAAAATGGAATAACTACTTTTGATTAACCATTTGAACATCGGAGATATTTTCCTTTAAAATAAAGAGACATTTTGATAAAGGAGGTGCCCCAAAGCAAAACAAAGAGACAGAAAAACTCAGTTTGGGCTGTTGCTTTTTCCAGCGAGGTTCTGATATTCCAAACTGAAGAATCGTATGTTATAAATCCAGGGCTGGTTGTCAGTTCTCATTTAGGTAGACGCGGACAGTTTTCCACAGCAGCTCTCTGGCCTGAAGCCGCCAATCTGGCTTCTAGACGCCACTGTGTCAACAGCATGTCCTTGAACACTTCAGGTGCAGATCAAGTTAGTGGTTGATACCAGAGACCAGATTCTAGAGACTGAGATACAAGCAAGAGGAGCCATGTGATGACAGTAGATATTAGAACATCTTGGCAGTCTTATTTTATAAGAAGGTCAGTGAGTCCAAGGACCCAGATGGAATACAGAAAAATAGTTACACTCTGAGCACTTAGTAGAAGAGCAAGGAGCTTTTCCAAAGCACTTTAACATTTTCTAGGAAGAGGAAGGAATCCCACAAATAGCAAGAGAGTAAAAACTAAGGAAAAATTGTCAAGTATGTCTTACAAGACAGATGTGCTGCTTTTGATGTTTTTATTTGCAGACTTTAAGCTGAAAACCAGACCATCTAACTAATGCTTAGTCATCTTCCAAGGGGCATCATGAATATAGCCTCCTGACTGTAGCCTTTCTCAAATTTATCAATCCTCACTCCAGTTCCTAGGAATGCAGACCTGATTGTTCCCTTTCTGCGTCAATAATCCTTTGGGGGCAAAGTCTACTCTTACTCTTTGCTCTTGTGTTCTGGGAATATGTGTCCTAGAACATGTGTCCTTTGTCCACATGTCTGGCTCCCCTAATGGAATGAGCTTCTCAGGTAATGGCTGGGTTTTAATTACATTTGATTGTCTACCACCTAGTGTTGTTCCTGACACTTTTGAGTTTTTCATAAAAATTGATTTTAGATTGAATGAATAAATATAATTCAGTTTGCTTATGTACACATTAGAGTTTTCTCTCTAATCTGATCCTGGTTTCTCTCTGAGCCAGGCTTCTCTCTGATCCTGGTTTCACATATGAAACTGCAAAATGTTTTATAATTTTAATGTTTAAAATAAATTTTAAGAGAACTTTAAAAGTCTCAGGTTCATATAATGGTGAAGTAGTTTTAACCATGGTTATCTTGTGACTGAAAATTAACACACAACAGTTCTAAATAACCAACAGAACAAAGAAGAAATCACAGGAGAAATTTTTAAAAATATCTTACTGAGCGAAAATAAAACCACAACATATCAAAATCTATGGTAACAGCTTAAGAAATGCTTAGTGGAAATGTATGACAGGTCCCTATCAACATGTAGAGTTTTCAGGTTCTTTTTTATGGCTGCACAGTATTTCTTTGTATAGCTATGCCATGATCAATGTATCAGTCCATAAATAAGAGACATTTATGTTGCATCAGTTTTTTGCTATTGCAAATAAAGCTGCATTGCATAATGTTTTTTATGTGTCATTTTAAATACTATGCTAATATAGCTGTTAGATAAATTCTGAAGGGGTTGAATATCTGGATCAAAAGGTGTGTGCATTTGCAATTTTGAAAGATACTGCCAAATTGACTTCATAAATGTTGTACCAATTTACACTCCCAAATGACTTTGAAGTGCTTATGTTAGATATAAGAAAAGTTATAAAATCAGCTATCTAAGCTACCACCTAAAGAAGCTAGGAAAAGAAATTCAATTTAAACCCACAGTAAGTAGAAGAAAGAAAATAATTAAGATAAGAACACAGATCAATAAAACTGAAGACAAGGAGAAAATCAACAGTAAGAAGTTGATTATTTAAAAAAGATTAATAAATCTCTGGTCAGAGTCTTCAAGGAAATGAAAAATAGAGAGAACATGAACTGCCATTATTGGGTGAAAGAAGAAATAACACTTTCCTTTTGTTTGTTTGCTCATTCATTTATTATTTTTAAACACATTGTATTTATATCTGTGTAATATATATGTCATTAATATATTAACATATATGTTATAAAATTGCATACACATGCTATATAGAGAGTTATATGTATAAAATATATATGCTATATACCAAACAATATATTGTTATCATTATTGTTTTATATAATTTTCTATCTTTTAAACATGCTAAGAGAATAAAGGAAATCTCAAGTTATATTTGTAATAAGATAAGTGAAGAAAGGGGCGCCTGGGTGGCTCAGTGGGTTAAAGCCTCTTTTTTCGGCTCAGGTCATGATCCCAGGGTCCTGGGATCGAGCCCCACATCGGGCTTTCTGCTCCGTGAAGAGCCTGCTTCCTCCTCTCTCTGCCTGCCTCTCTGCCTACTTGTGATCTCTGTCTGTCAAATAAATAAATAAAATCTTAAAAAAAAAGATAAGTGAAGAAAAAAAGTAAATATGCAATTATACTGTTCTCTGTCATTACCTACATGACTATCCTTATCAACATTCTATGTTTTTGTTTCCTGTTCATTTGGATTTTCATTACTGTCTGGTGTCACTTCCTTTCAGCCTGAAGAACTTCCGTCAGTATTGCTTTTTTGACACCTATCCTATCAATGAATTCTTTCAGTTTTTATTTTCTGAGAATGTCTTTATTTCACCTTTTGAAATATAGTTTTGCTGGGCATAGTATTCTAGGTTGACAGGTTTTTTCCCTTTCAACACATTGAATATCTTGTCTCACTACCTTTTGACTGCTATTGTTTCCAATGAGAAGTCAGCTGTTAATCTTATGGCAGTTTCTTTGATAAATCACTTTTCTCTTACTGCTTTTAAGATTGTCTCTCTTTCTTTGTCTTTCAGCATGTTGGTTTTAAGGTAGTCACATATGGATTTTTGTGTGTTTGTTAATCTTACTTACTTGATAAGCTTCTTGAACAGGTAGATTAGTTTCTTCATCAAATCTGGGAAGTTTTCAACAATTATTTTTTTAGATGTTTTTTAAGTTCCTTTTTTTCCCTCCCTTCTTCTGGTACTTCTGTTTTGTATGTGTTTGTGCACTTAATGGCTTATGACAATTTCTATTGAGGTTCTATTCTTTTCTCTCTACTCTTTTTTGTTTCTGTTTCAGATGAATAATCATTATTTATCTATAAGCTCATTGATCCTTTTTTCTACCAGCTCAAATTTACAATTGAGCCCCTCCAGTGAATTTATTTTCTTTAGATTATTGTACTTTTCAACTCCATGGTTCCATTTAGTTTTGTTTTTTAGTAAACTTTATTTTAGAATGGTTTAAGATTTATAGAAAAATTGCAAAGACATTGTAGTGAGTTTCCTCCATTACTAACATATAACATTTGTAAGGTACATTTGTTAAAATCATTAAAGCAATGTTGTTATGATGCATACTTTCCTGTTTCTTTGCATGTTTCACATTTTTGTTGTTGTTGTTGAAACTGAACGTTTTATATAATAGATTATAGCTATTTTAGACACTGATTCTATCCTTCTGGGGCTGATTATTGTTGGCTTGACTCTTTATTTGTTTAGTGATGATTTGAGGAATGCTTTCAAGCCTGTCCCATGTGCTTCTCTCATTGGTCCTATATGGGTACAGTCTAGAACATGCACATAGGCTTCTAGAACACAGAGTTGACTGTGACCCCTGAAGGGCTATTTTTAATTCTCTTCTAAATTTCTATCTGCACTGTGATTTTGCTTGTTTCATTGAGTTAGCAGACTTCTTTTAATTGTTCTCCACCAAGATCTCCATTGTCTTGACCATGTCCTTAGGCATGGATTTCTTTCTCTACATTCTATTTCAGATAAAGTCAGTCCCTTCAGATGGAGCTCTGGAGCTTACCAGTGTACCTCTTCTTCCTGGGTAGAACCAGGGTCACTGTACCACAGCTGCAAGTTAGAAAAGTAGCCTACTTCTTCTGGAGAGAATTTCTTTCAACACTGGAGAGGGGAATGCTAGCTCCTGGTCTTCTAGGCTTGCCCTTCTCAGCATGGAATCTCTGGCCTATAAGCATGCTGAGATAAGGAATACGAGGTAAGGGGCAATCAGGCCCCCAAAACTGATAGGCATGCTGAAGCTAGCATGGAGACTCTGTCCTAAGAGCTAGGTGAGGAGTGGGATCCCTGAGCTCTGGAATATGCCCACTCAGAATAGAGCTTTGGCAGCACAGAGCTGTACTGTCAGTGCAAGGGATGAGAAACACTGGTGCCCTGCTCCTCTCGGAGTGAAACCAAAGCCATATAAGCTAAAAGTTATGGAAAGCTTCCAAAACAGAGCAGGGTGACAGGAGGGTAAAAGCATCTCATGACTCAAATGCACTAGACTCTTGTTTTTACTGAGCTATAGCAGATTTTCTTGAATAATGTTTCTGTGTGCTGTATGTTCTTAGGTCAATTTCCAGACACTTTGAATATTTAAAAAAATAAAACTTTCACCAATTATATCATTATTTCACTGAGGAAAAAGGTTGGCCAAGCTCCTCACAGAGTCATTGTAGAAGTATTATCTCTACAATTTTTATATTGGAGTATTATGAACAACTTTATGCCAATGAATTAATCAACTGATGACAAGGATCAACTTCTTAAAAATTACAACTTATGGAAAAAAATACAAGAACAACAACAATCCTTTAGGTATATTTATATCTATAAATTTGAATCTATGTAGATATATTTCCTTTAGACATTATGGCTCTTCTAATATCTAAATTAAATATTATTATGGTATTATAATTAGATGAGATGTTACAGCTTACAACAGATATTTGAATCCCTTTGATAAATATTGGGGCAGGGGGTGAAAGAGAACAATATTATTCATTTAATTGGGGGTTTCATTTAATTCTTAATGGAGCAATTTTACAATAGGCTTAATCAGTTGAGAAGATTTTTAAAAATACAAAGTACTATTTCTAAAACAATTTAAAGACTTAGTCAATCTTTTTTTACTTAGAAATATAACTTGCATTATTCCTATGGTATGGAGGGATATGTGAAAAGGATCATATTCTAAAAAATAACTGGTTAGACATGTACAGTTTATTCTAAATTGTTTATTTTATAGACTGTTTCTACTCATGAGAAATGAATTAGAGAATTGCTACAATTTTCCATACAAAATGTGCCTAAAAGTTCCAAATACTCCTGTCTAAATGATCTAAATGATGATACTAAAGTGGTATTGAACCTGGGTTTCTGTAAATTGCCTCAGTTCCCTAACACACTTTGAGTGAGGAGACACCACCTGAGAAGAATTAACTGAGGAGGGTATCCTATAGGTATCTAGCAGCTGCTCTTTCCAAGACTGGGAAACTGCATCATTAAGGATGATAAATGACAAAGTTGAAGGACAAGAGGTGAAATTGGCAGGTTATCCTGGAATATGGTAATGAAATGTTGTAATAATACTTGGACTGGCTTCAGTAATTCTGTGTGCAGAAATTTCTGATGCATCTGGTGTCAAATTATTGAGTTCCATCTCCAAGAAAGAGTGATATTGAAAATTTACTTGGCTCTTACTGGCAGGGCAGGGACTTAAGAGTAGTAAATAAACTTATAAAAATTTCCCTATTGTTGAACAGCACCATTATTTGGGATCTTTTGTGAGGGTTGAATAAAGCTCTTTTTTTTTTCTTAGAAACAAACTTCTGTCAAAGACTCCTCATACCATAGTAATTGCATTTTTCATCCATTATTCCAGTCTACTGAGCTCTGTTGAGTGCCTGCTTTTATGATCCAATAGATAACTCCTTATTTCGTCTTTATGTAATCTCAAGATACAATCAGCATGTCATTAGGCACATTGCAACCCAGTTCCTCATCTGCAAAATGAGGATAATAATAATATCTAATCCAAAGTGTTCTTCTAAGTACTGAATGAGTTAATGCATGAAATGTTTATAGTAAACTCTCAACATTTAAAATATTATTATTGCTATTATTATTCAACTAATTGATTTAAGATAATGACAAACTCAAAGCCAAGACCAAACTCCACATGCCACTCCACATGCTACTACAAACCTCTTTCTAGGGATCAATGATCTAATAATCAAAATTATTTGAATTCGCTTGTTTTACCTGTGACAAATCCATTTGGTAGGACCGGCACTCAGTCTAACTCTTTGTTTTCACAAGAATAAAATACGAGTTCTAGTCACATATGTTGCTCAAATCAAGGTGCACCATATATTCTCCTGATATAAGTAAATAACCCCAACTGAAACCTGAAACAATTTTTCACTATATATGACTTTTTCTTTGGAATATCTGTCATACTAGAGATAATCACTGTCTTTCATAAATGTTTTAATACTTGTCATGAACCCTTTCTTCCTTTCTTTTTTTTTTCTTTTTTCCTTTAAAGGTACTTTTATGAACCAAGTGATGGCTTATATATTGGAGATGAAGAAATGAGTGTGAATTATTGCTTGGATTTCTTAGAGTCTAAGGAAATATAGATAATCATAATTTTATGGGAAAATTATGGTAGGGGACATGAAAGTCCAGAGGTAGGGGTTCCTGTGAGGTTTCCTTAAGACACTTGAGCTTGTGTTGAAGACATGCGAACCACAGTGAAAGGAGGACCTGTCAAGAACAAGTAGGGTTATGTATAAAGGGGTAAAAATGTATAAGAGAGGCAACTGTTGAGACAGGGGAAATAGTCAGTGTGACCTGCATGGTTGTCAGGGAAATGGTAGGAAATGACCTGGAAAGGTGGGCAAGATCAAGTTAATTAGAAAACAATAGCATATTATACAGGATTTAGTACTAGATTACTTGTTAAAGACTGATGTTAAAAAGGGTTTTTTAAATTAGAAATGTATTTATTTATTGAGAGAAAGAGAGAGCATGAGCTGTTGGGGAGCAGGTTAGAGCAGAGGGACAGGGAGAGGGAGGAGGAAAGAATCCTAAAAAGACTCTGCACTGAGTAGGAGCCCAATGCAGACCTCAATTCCACAATCCTGAGATCATGAATTGAGCTGAAATCAAGAGTTGGATGCTTAACTAACTCAGCCACCCAGGCACCCTCTGATGTTAAAAAGGTTCAAGGCAAGAGATGGCTCAGCGGTGGGGAAATGTTATTTAAGCAGCTGACTGGGATATGACTGTACTTTAAGACCTGTGACTCTTGACCCTCTGAATATGCCCTCTCATTGGAAAAAGGTCATGAGGAGATCACCATGCTCCAACATCAGTGTAGGACATGAAGCCCATGGCAGCCCCAAGGACCAGAAAGCTCTCAACCAGCACCTCTGTGAGCAGTGGAACAAGGATTTTTCCTGTCCTCTGGGTAGCCCTTAGTGAAAGCAGCCCTGTGTGAAGGTAATTCAAGCTTTTCTCTGCAAAGGCAAAAACTAGATGTGGGTTCCATTTCGAATAATGTCTTTCTTGCATGTGTGAGTTCTTTTGTTCTTCACCCAATGGAAGAAAGTAAAAACTTACCAGAGGAATAACTGACCTAAGAATGGTTATCCAATTTCAACCCAGTTCATGCCTCACTTCTGGCTCATAAAATTTTCTGTTTCAAACTCATAGGTTTTGTTTTGTTTTGTCTTGTTTTTTTAAGCTATCAGAATAATAAAAATACTATTTCAATGATATACACAGAAATTTTAATTCAATAAATTTCCTAAGGCCTGGTCATTGCAGGATGTGAGATTTTTTAATTTTAGGGTTGGAGCCAAAGACTTCAATAAGTGATATTATATTAAGGGTCAAAGAGTGTCACCAATCACTCTGACCAATTTTTGCTGACTTAATCCCAAACTGATTAGTTTAAAGAACCCCAGGAATTGTCTTACTTCTTAAGATTGTTGTTGTCACAAAATCTTAATGGTCCTTTCAAATGAAAATGTACCTTGCAGGCCTAGTAACTGACCTATTTGATTCCAACATAGATCATAATAATTTGACAGTGTCACTTATTTTAGAGTCTGATTGCCTTCTTTGCCTCCGGGTGCTAGAGAAAAAGGGATTTGTGACTGAAAGGGTTAAGTGGATTTTATTATAATGTGCTCCTATTTCATTTCCCTCCCTTCAGCTCCTTCACAAAATGTTAATCTAATTGTGATACTATCACTTTGATGACAATATGACAAGACAGACAAATTTGATTTTATTCTCCACAGAGCAAAGCATATGCTGCTTGGAAGGCTTTGACAGAGAGAAGGACATAAAACAAATGGAGTTCATGAATATACAATTTTTATTGTACACAGTAGTGACATCCAAACTTCAGAGACTAGGTGGGTGAGACTGAGGCTTTACTATTGAGATTAATGGGTACGTAAAAAGGTGCCAACAGAGAGTACTACAGTTTATGTTAAAAATGTCGATGTGGATAAGAATAATTTTCTTCTCAAGATGAATGATACACTTAATGGCTGTGAGACATTTGTGCCCAGTAGCAGTCCCTCCAAAGTAATTTTTTGTTGTTATTGTAAATTATATAATCTTAACTGCAATTATAGTCCTGTTTAGGTAAAGGTCAAGTTAGTGCTGTGGATGGTTATAAAGCAAAAAGGAAATTGGCATATGGATTCCCTTGTTGATAGCTTATGAATGATTTCAAGTAAGATGATTTTTTTGGTAACTCTATTTCTCGTTTAATGTAATATAGCAAGTAGAGACAGCACACATTAACAAAACACAAATTAGATTTCTCTAAGTCAACATGTATCTTCTAAAGGAGTAGGGCTGTTGGAGAAAGGACAGTTTGAAGGTTAAAGGCACCCTGCAAACAGGAGAGACTCGTTTTCAAGAAAATCAGAAGAACGAGAAGTATTGAAAATTTCTCATTGTCGGGCTTAAATCTCTATTTTTTCAATTTGGCTTGTTGAAACACAAAATCCAACATGGTTCCTGGTCTTTTCTTATAAGACCTTACTCTGCTATTAAGTGAGATTCAACCACCTTGTCTTAAACCCAGATGAAAATGATTGTCTGAATATCCTGGTTCCTAAGCTGTAGTTTATCTTCATATACATAAGTTCAAGCGGTTCAGTACGGGTCAAATTTGAAACTCAAAGCTAATTCTTTATTTTATAAAGAATAATAAATATCCAGATCATAATATGAAATACAAAAGAAGCTTTTCAAATTTTAAAGACTTTTTTTTAATTTTTAGTTTTTTTGCAATTTTTTTTCTTTAAATTCAATTAATTAACATAAAGTGTATTATCAGTTTAGAGGTAGAGTTCAATGATTCATCAGTCTTATATAATACCCAGTGTTCATGACATCACATGCCCTCCTAATGTCCATCATACAGTTATCCCAGTCCTCCACCTCTTCCCCTCCAGCAGCCCTGTTTTTTTCCTACGATTAAGAGTTTAAAAAAAATAGAGGACATGTCTTAAAATTAAAGAGCTGAAAAATATATTTGGAATTAGCTGAAGTAATATGACATAAGTAGTATAAAACTTGATGGTTGAACTATAGTTTCCTTCCACTTGAGTTTCAATATGATTCTGGTCAACAGGAAATTTTTTCACAGAATGTAATGTTAATGAAAAGGGTTAGACTAACATTGATATTTAAGGTCTTTTAAGATCATCTAGTGTACCATAGTTTCTTCCTT
This sequence comes from Mellivora capensis, assembly GCA_004024625.1. Classification (NCBI taxonomy): domain Eukaryota; kingdom Metazoa; phylum Chordata; class Mammalia; order Carnivora; family Mustelidae; genus Mellivora; species Mellivora capensis. Next base: position 23,481 of record PISX010016276.1, read on the forward strand.
TTAATAGATATAAGCTTTAGGTCAGCCTTGCATCTGTTTGGGAAAATGCCTCTCCTTGAATCAAGTAAGGCTGACTCTGCTCCCAGGCTCTGAAAGCAGGTTAATGACTTGGGCATGCCCTATCCATGCTCTCCTGGAATCTGTGACTGGAGTACTCAGGAAAGAATCGCTCTTTTTCCCCCTAGAGATTGGCTTGAGTGTGGTTAGTGAAGTTCTTGGCCATCACGTAGGAAACCTGCCTGAGAGTGACCCCAACACAGAAGATAGCAAATTTGGTGTGTGGGGGGGGCATATATCCCAGATCCAGTGACAGCTACATGACCCTGAACTTCACAGTGACAAAAGCCATCACATTTCTTTCTTGGTTAAGCAAAATGGAGCTCTGTTTTCTGTACTTTATAATGAAAATATCCTCAGAAATTCCTTAAAGACCATTTTTACTAATTCTCCTATAATATAATGAATATCTAAATGGAAAAAAAAACTATAAAAGACTAGCTGGAAATAAGAACAAATTTTATTAATAGCTTTGTAATGTGCTCTCTCCTTAGTAAAAAAAAAAATCATTTATCATTGCTATCTATCTTTTTCAAAGAAGATTCTCTTTTATGATTTCCTCTGTGTACCCATGTTTATAAGATTGTGTCTCCTGAACCAGACAATAAGAACTAAGTCACTTTCCTATTTTTAAATAATTGAATGTGCTTACTTTTGGTAACCAGAGTTTTGATTAGCGAAGATACCAGTTTTGGTGTCCTAAATTCCAAATTTCAGCCAAAAGCAAATTTGATGTCTTAATTGGCCTCTGTTGACTCAAAAAGAGTCAGGTACATATACAATTTCCATTAGAGTTTTTTTTTTTTAAATGCTGAAAATATCTCATGGACCTCTTTCACTGTCTTCAAGGACATCCTTGAAAAACATTGGATCATAATAAAGGTTGCTTCTGGATTTGATGACATCTTCAGAATCTTCTTCAGGTTAACTGTGGAGGTCAGCTGTACTGTTGGAAGGTGGATTCTGGAGCCAGGTTGGGTTTGAATCTTAACTCATGCACTAACTTAGATATGTGATCTCCAACAAGATACTTGATACATTTGTTCTTTGTCTTTTCTAAATTAAAGAATAGAACAGCATTATTGTGGAGAATAAATGAGTGAATATATGCAAGGGGGTTAGAAAAGCACCTCACACTCACTGCATGCCTTCCACTTCACTATTTTTATTATTATCTTCCCTATCTGTATTTTTCATGACTTTCTCCCACTCCTCCCTTCTGCCAAATCCTTAACTTCTTTTTCTTCATATTCTCCCAGGTCCCAGTATAGGTTTTGGCCATAACAACTCCACTCAAACTAGTTGTTCTTATCTTGGCTGCACAATAGAATCACCATGGGAACATTAAAACATATCAAGGTTCATTCTGGACCCCATAAAATCAGATCTCTGGGGGATAGGGTTTAGGTTTGGAATTTGATCAAGTTCCTGAAATATTATAAGCAAATTAGCATCACCTGGAGTAGCTTTTAAGCAGCATTGATAGTGGCACTCTACTTCTGTTCATTCCGACTGAATTAATCTGGATGGAACCAGAGATTGATGTTTTCTTAAAAAAAAAAATAGTCTAAGTGAATAAAATGTGTAGTTAAGACTGAGAACCATTAAGGCACGCGTTAATTACCAGAGGGATAAAACCCAGGATGGATGAATGGTTCTCAGAACTGGCAGAACTGGGGTTTTGAATTGATTTTCAAGGTGCAACTCAGGCATTAGGGCAGTGTATAAAACCGAGCAAGATTTGAAATAGAACATAATGCTAGTGGAGGACCAAACTTAAAAATTATCGAAGAGACATCTGAGCAGGAGAGGAAGAATAAATATTGAGGCAGAGTAGGACGGATAGTACAGCTGGTGCAGAAGTAGAGAATGACTTGAAATGAGGCTGAAAAAAGTAGACAGCAGTCAGGGCAGGGGAAGGCTCGCCGGCCATGTCATGAGTTTGATGTACATCGTCAGAATACAGCGAGCCATCATCCATCGAGAACTGTGGCCACCTTTTCTCCCAGGTCCCCAGCCCTGTTCTCCAGTGTAAGTGTTCTCTGCAATGCCTAGCACCATCTTATCAACTACCCATTTCTTAGGTCAAGCCATATGCAGTAGCTGGGATGAAAACATTTTTTGACTTACAAAAATGTGGATTTCATGTAGCACCATCTATTACTTGTTTATTAGTTTCTCTCCCGCTAGAATGTAAGTTCCATAAAGGCAGGGATTTTTGTCTTTATTGTGACCTTAGAATTTAGAGCACTGATCAGCACATAAAATATCTAGAGAAATATTTGTTGTATAAATAAATGTTTTTGAAATTTCTAAGGGCTAGAGGAAAGCAGTGAAAAAGAGCTATATTAGCTGTGAGATATTTGTATTTAAAGGATGAAGAAAAACATCTATGCATATTTGGGCAAGAGAAAATATAAAAATCACTAAAATAGATTGCAAACAAAAGAAAAAAATCTCCCCTTGATACCAGATTTCTCTTTGCACTGAATTAACCAGAAACCCTTGGAATATACTTGCTAGAATTTTGATGGAAAAAGCGACCACTCATAAACTCTATAGCCTGCCCATTTTTCATTTATGGGCAAAAACAATAGAAAGATTCTCCAACATGAAAGAACCAAATAAAATATCCCATTCTCAGATTTTTCTGGGAAAACTATCTCTCAAAGGAAAACTGTAGAAGTTTGAGAAATGAGTCATAGTAAGGAACTTAAGAGTGGGGAAGAATTGACTTAAAAAAAATTAGGGTCAAGCAGTGGAACTATAAAATGCATAATTAATCCAGCCCAAGACAGTGAATATCTGCATGGGGTTACATTCACATCAGTTGTCAGCAGTCATGATTCAGTGCAAATGTCAAATAATTCCTGAAGGATAGATAGTTCATAAAACTAACTATTAAAATCCACATCTAAAATTCCAAATTGATGAAACAAAAAATTGGAGAAATAGAGAGAAGTTTTGAAGAGCGTTATCTATAATGATGGAGAAATCCATACATATGTACATATACATATGTATCTTATTTTCTGCTTCTGGGTCTAGTATTCTAAAACAATTTCAACTTAAAAGGAACAATCTTTTGGGATATCCAAATAAGTTTATTGACTTAATTTGGATTCTTAAACATTAATATTATATTCTACCTTAATTTTGTATACAAAAATAACAGCCAGTAAATAATATTGCCCCTTCATATCTCTACCAATATTGATGGGATACTAGATATATCATCCCTGAAATGCATGTTTGTTTGTTTTTTAAGAAAATTATTAGCTATCATGAATGCAAATGTGTTTAAGCTAGTTCAACTCATCAGTAAATGTTTATGGAATAAAATTGTTAATTTTCTTTAGAGTCTGTGTGTTCTCCAGTTAACCCAAAGAGCAGTATGTGGGTCCTTATCCTACACTAAGAAGGACACTGGTAGAGTTTCTGGAACTCATCATAACCTCCAAAGCCCAGTAGGATGACACAGTTTTCCTCTGAATGAGTGCAAGGCTGATCTTTCACTTTCCTTTCCCCGGGACTCAAGTCCTTCTTATTACCCAAAACTTTGTGAAAAATGATCTCTCCTGCTATTTGCATGTTTGAGAGTATTCATCAATATCCTGCTCAGTGACGGCTTTATAATGCAGTTGTGACCGAGCTTGAAAAATGCCAGTTCTATCAATCAATATGTAGTAGAATTATAAAGCGATGCTTTCCCATACTATTTTCATCCCTCTGTTCTTTTAGTGTCCCCTTCTTTGGCAATGATCATTTTTCCATGTACATGTCCTCATTTGCCCAAAAACAAAACAAAACAAAAAACTCTTTCTAGTATGTGCAGTTGAAAAGTAGAGCAATTCATTGTGGATGGACTTCAGCAAGCTTCCAGAATAATATACTTGGCAGCACAGGATATCAACAACCTGTTTCATTTCCTGTAGAATTTTGTAATATTTCAAATATAGGATGAATGCGTAACAGTTGCATACATCAGAACTCTATATGTTTCTGGCTCCTTTACAGGTTTTTAATTCCTTTAAGACCATATCTTACTTGGTCCTGTATCCTTTCCATTGTCTACACAATGGCAGGTAGAGAAATTGAAGCGGCTTTAAAAGAAAAAAGCTTCTTTGATGCACCATTATTCTCCTTGAATATCTCAACTCCATCACAACTGCATTTCTCTTCACACATGCCAAGGTGATTGGCCACCAAAATCTGATCATTTTGCCTATATATATATTTTTTTTAAACTGAGGTCAAATATACATAAAGGGAAATGCACAGATCCCAAGTATATGATTTGATGAAATTTTATTCCCTATGTGTCTGTCTAATCACGATATACCTCTATACCTATATATCTGTATCATCATACCTCAGTCAAGATATAGAACATATCCAACATCCCAGAAAGTTCTCTTATAACTCTTCCTGGCCAATCTCCATTTCCTTTTCCTACCCCATAGGAAACCACAGCTCTAATTTCTCTCACTTTAGATTTTGTTTTGCCTTTTCTTGGACTTATAACAAAAGGAATTAAAGAATATTTATATTTTGCCTGATCTCTTTCATTCAACATGATGTTTTTGAATTTTATAGTTTTGTATATATGAGCTGTTTGTTCTTTTTGCATTTATATTCATGGGAGCTATTGATCTATAATTTTATATTCTTAAAATATCTTTATTAGGGTTTGGTATTAAGG
>PISX010016276.1:28339-46870 GCA_004024625.1 Mellivora capensis
CGTTTTCTTATAGGTTTAAGTTTTTTAGATCACACATACAAGAGATTTCATACAGCACCTGTCTTCCTTTGATCTTGTTTAGCACAATATGCTTAAGTTCTATCCATGTTGTCCCAAACGGAAGGATATCCTTCTTTCTTATTATTTTCCTTCTGCTAGCTTTGGGCTTAATTTATTCTTTTTCTTCTAGTTTCTTGAAGTGTAAAGTTAGGTTGCTTATTTGAGACCTTTTTAACTTCTTAATGTATTTGTTCATTGTTATAAACATTCCTCTCAGAATTTTTTCCTGTATCCCACTATTTTGATATATTTCAATTTTCATTAGTTTCAAGATAATCTTTTAGTTCCCTCTTGATTTCTTCTTTGACCCAATGGTTGTTTAGAAATGTGCTGTTTAGTTTCCACATGTTTGTAGATTTTTTTATGTTCCTCTTGTTGATTTTTAGTTTCATAGCACTTTGGTCAAAGAAGATAATTAATTTCTTAAAATCACAAAATTTGTTTTGTGCTCTATCATACAATCTATCCTAAAGAATGTTCCATGTGCACTTGAGAAGAACATGTATTTTGCTGCCGTTGGATGGAATGTTCTATATATATATCTCTTAGGTCCATTTGTTATGAAGTGCCTTTCAATCCTAAGAGTTCCTTGTTGATTTTCTGTCTGGACAATCTATCCATTGCTGATATTGGGATACTGAAGTCCCCTACAGTTATTCTATTGCTGTCTGTTTCTCCTTTAAGTTCTGTTAGTATTTGCTTAATATGCTGGTGCTTGGATGTAAGGGCCATATATATTTATGTAGTTATATCTTTTTGATATAATGACCTTCTTTGTCTCTTCTTAATATTTTTAGCTTGAAGTGTATTTTGTCTGATATAGTTATGGCTATTCCCACCTTCTTTTGGATTCTGTTTGCTTGGATTATCATCTTCCATCCTGTTGCTTTGAGCTCATGAGTGCCTTTAGAGCTAAGATGAATCTCCTGTGGGCATCATATAGTTGGATCTTGTGGGGTTTTTTGTTTTGTTTTGTTTTACCCATGTAGCTACTCTGTATTTTGTGGCGTTTTTTGTTTTGCTTTGTTTTATCCATGTAGGTACTCTGTACTTTCTGAATGGTGAGTTCAATACATTCACATTTACGGTAATTATTTATATGTAAGAATTTACTACTGGCATTTTATTTTTACCTTCTAGTTATTTTGTTTCTTTCCATTGTGTCTCCATTTTTTTTTGCTTCTACTTTTGTAATTTGGTGGTTTTCCATGGTGATTTTCCCAGTTTCCCCCTTTTTCATGTTTTGTGTCTCTGCTCTAGAAAGAAGGAATGATCATACTACCATGATGTGATGTCGCCCTTCTGTGAAAAGATTTTTGAGGGTGAACTAAATAGTTTAATAGATATAGGGCAATTTGAATTTTCTATTTCTTCTTGTGTCAACTTTGGCTAGTTGCGTTTTCAAAGGCATTGGTGAACTTTAGTTGTTAAATGTATTGATTATTCATAATTTTTATATTATTCTTTAAATGTGTGTAGTATACCTTTTGTTCCTGATATTGGTAATGTGTCAATTTGTTACTCTTTATAAAGAACAAGTTTTTTTCTTTGCAAATTTTCTCTTTATTTCTTAATTCATTGACACCTGCTATTTTTATTTCCCTACTTCTACATATTTTGAGTTTAATTTTCTCTTCTTTTCCTAGCTTCTGAAGGTGTAAGCTTGTATCTTTTCTGTTATATATTTGGTGTTTAGCAGTTTGACTATATGTACCTTTGTGGTTCTCTTTGTATTATCCTAAACATTTTGAAAGTTTTTAGCCACTTTTCTTCAAAGTTTTTTTCTTGCCCTATGTCCTCTCTCCTTCTGGGCCTCAAAAATGTATGAATGTTAGACTTATATATATGGTCTCATATGTAACTGAAGCTCTGGTTTTTTAGACTTTTTCTCCTCTGTGTTCCTCAGATCAGATAATATCCATTGATCTTTTTTTCAAATATACAGACTCTTTTGCTTCAATTAATGTTAAACTTTTTAGGTACTTTGTTTTGTTTTTTATTCAAATTTAGATGTTATATTTTCCATTTTTAGATTTTTCTATTTGATTCTCCTTTCATCATTTCTATTTCAGTCTATGCTGAAGATTCCTAGTTCTTTTTTTAAAAAATTTATTTATTTTGAGAGAGGGAGCATGCACACATGTGTGTGTGTACCTGAGCCAGGGACAGGAAGACAAGCAGACTCCTGACTTAGAAGGCAGCCTGATGCAGTGCTCCATCCAAGGACCCCGAGATCATGATCTGAGCCGAAGACATTTAACCAACTGAGCCACCCAGTTACCCCAAGAGTCCTAGATCTCCATTCACTATAACTATCTTTTCCTTTAAGCCTTGGAACATATTTGTAATAACTCTTTTAATGTTCTGGACTACTAATTTCAGTACTTGAGACATCTCAGGTTCTGCTTCTGTTCATTCCTTTTATTCTTGATCATGGACCATATTTTCCTGTATATGTAGAATTTTCAAAACCATATGCTAGACATTTTGGATGATATGTTGTAAGGATATATTATTATTACATATCTATGTTATGTCAGCTCATTTAACTGGTGTTCAGTTTTGTTCTAGAAGACAAATTACTGGCAGCTCCATTTCAACCTGCCAATATTGGTTTTATATTTTTGTTGGGGTGAATTTCTTTTGGTTTTGACTTTAGTCCTTGGGTGTAGCAATATCCCTATCTAAATTGTGACTTTAGGGAGTTCTCAACTAAATGCATGAGAAGCTTATTAGGTCCCTCTTCTCAGGTTGAACTGGATTTCAGATGCCTCTCAGCACTGACTCTGAGATCACCATTTGGCCCACAGTACTCTCTGCTAGGGTACTCCCTGGTAGGTCTTATGAGTTTTTACCTATTCACATACAGCTTAGCTTTGAACTAAGGGTTCATGGTGAACTCCCAATGCAGACGTCTAAGGACTTTTCCCCAACCCTGTATGACTCATCCTCACTTCTTCTTTTTTTTTTTTTTTTAAGAAATAGTTTATCTTTTTATTATGGTAAAACATACATAACTCCAGTGGTATTAAGTGTGTTCATATTGGCAGAACTTTCTTCCCTCAGGTACCCTGCCCTACTAATCCCAGCCACTTCAGCAGCCTCAAATTCTGATCTTTGTCTCCTCAGTTCAGTGTAACTGCTCTGTTTAAGCTCTGCCTCCTGCACTAGCAGTACAGAAGGTGTCCCCAATCAGAGAGCTGTGTTATTTTTGAGGCTTGCTTCATGAGTTGCCCTTCCCTCGAGTTCTGTTTGTTGTTCAATATCTGAGAAGAGGTGCTTCATATATTTTGCCCAGTTTTATATTTGCTTACTGCAAAAGGGGGGTAGCAGCTACATTATTTTAGCCAAAATGGTTGTACTTTTAATAGAAACACGTTTCTGTAGCTATTATCACCCTTATTTTAACTTTTTTTTTCTTTTTACCGTATAGACTACTAATTAGCCTACCAAATGCTTACTCCAATCCCTACCCTTTTTATTTCCCATGCAGAAGTCAAAGCGAGGTTAATCAAATGTGAATCTGATTATTCCATCCGATTGCCTAAAACCTTCAGTGCTTCAAAGTTCTTTCAGGTTAAAGGAAAAATTCCTTAAATGGGCTGCTTGGTCTTGTCTGCATTCCTCTCTTCAACATCCTCTTCCACAAAGATAACCCCTGAGCTCTCCCTGACCCAGTCTCACAAGATCTGCATTTCCAGGGCTTTTGCACACTCGATTTCTTCTTCCTAGGACTCTCTAGTTTCTGAATCAACTTCTTCAGAACTCATTTTAAGCATAACTGTCTAGAAAAGACTCCCCTAATCTCCTTGACAGGGTGAGATTCTGCTAATGTTAGTTTCTTTAGCACTACACAACTCTTCTTTCATAGTACTTAATCATTGCTGCAATTTTTGATGTATTTCTATAATTTTTGACTAACAGTTGTCTCCTCCATTAGACTACAAGCTCTATTAGGGAATAGATCATGCCCATTTTTCCTCACTATTATATCCTGGTGTTTGGTCATAGCAAGCACAGAATAAATATTTGCTGAATGACAGAATTCCTACAGTTAGCTCCCTGGACTCTTCGGAAATATATACATATGTATTTCATATAATTTCTGCACATTTATAAGAATAGAATAAGCCAAAATCGATTCACTTTAGGGAATTTAGTAAACACTATAAAAACAGCTTGTGCATGAAGAAAAAATGCCTTAGCTATATTCATGCAAAGTCACACTGTACAATAAGAATATAAAAAATCAATTAAACATTCATATATTTGAAATAGCCATATGGCACCCTGAAAATTTCCAATTATTTCTGGATTTAGAAATTTAGACATTTGAACTAAATTAGATAGTTTTATTTGATAAAATACTTTTATATTTTCTTTAAAAAATTTAAAGTGCTCATTTTTTAAAGGCTCAAATTCCTGAATGAATGCATCTGGCCCAATTACACACATACCTTTTATTTGCTTGACATAAATAAGCAAATTGTATTAATATTACACCAGAATCTAAACTAGATTTAATATGAAAAATATATTAAGATGACACTGGCTAAAACACCACATTGATATATTGCAAATTATATTGCATTATAAGACATTACAAACTTCACGAGACTGTACACATTCTTTTTTCTGATTATCATCACTTTTATTTTGCGTCCGATATCAGTAGAAACGCCGTCCGTCATAGCATAAAAGTTTATGCTGGTATTTTTATTCTAAAATTATTTACATCACAAGATTTTCCTATCAGTCTTCACTTTTAAACTATTCTAGCAAGACTGTAAATCACTTGAATAAAGGGCACTATTATTCATATACTCATGTATTTAAGTATATAGATATGCATGTGTGTGTCCTTTATTAACTAACATGGGCATCTAGTGCCTTATCAAGTAAAATTTACTGATTGAGAGCTGAGAAGAGCACAGACTCTATTAAGTGTGAACTGCACAGAAAGCAACCAAGACTTGCAAGTAAAATAAGATTGTCAACTATGTCAAGATCTCTGCTGTGGTTTTTGACATGAATGTCCATTTCAGATTTCTTTTTAGCTGAATTAGTCAAAAGACAAACAGTTGGATCGAGAAAGCAATGAATAAATTGGGCAGCATTTGGATATTTTGACTATTGGCTCTTCACTTTTGTTTAGAATCACATATTAATAATGAGAGATCATCTGTTAAATAGGACATAAAAAGTGAGAAATCGCTTACTGAAACATACATTTTGGGGCAAGTGAGATTCTGATCTTGTGTAATATATGTAGTTTAACTTTTCTTACCATGAGCTAGAAGAGTTACGAGCAGGGGTGAATTTAGAAAAGGAAAATGAGGGTAAGGACAACAGAAATTTTTTTTTTTCATTTTGTTCTTTTTTATTTTAGCAAGAATTGGATGCTGGGAACTTTGTATACATTACCTAACTTAATTTCAGAAACAACTCTAACATGTAATTGTTGTTACCTTTTTGTTTCGAAGAGAGAAAACTGAGGTACAGAGAGACTAAATACCAGGTCAAATACGAAGAGCTGATAAAGCCAACTTGGAACTCGAGATAAGCTTTAATAAAATCGTGACATGCTTTCTAGCGTAATTTTTTAGAGATATCAGTCTGATTTTTTTATTCTAAAATGTCCACAGCTGAACATTTTACCTGTGGCTTCAGCTATCAGAAGGACCTGTGCCATCTTCTAAATGAGCAGTATAACAGTGTCCTAAATCTAATAAGATGTGATAGAAGAAACAGGAAAAGATGTCTCTCTGCTAACTAGGCTGGTAGAACACTTTCTGTGACATGCTCAAAAGAGAATATTCTTGCTTTGTCTCTTAACACTATCTGAAGGGAGGCATTGCCATGTGGACGACACATTGGAGCTGAGGAGAACTGGGGCATGGGTGATGAGCTGTCTCCTCTGTTCTTGCGGATGCGTCTAGAAGGCTCCAAGCTGCCATGGGGCATTTTCCCCTCCTCTTTTCTTGTGATGTGTACTCGATTCAAGGTTAGTTTCCTCACATTTATGAGACTGCTGCTATAGCTTCCAATCAAATAGATTGTTGTTTCCTGAGTAAAGTAAATTGAAAGGCATATATATTTTTAAATTTCAATCTATACAAGTATGATTCCCATCAGTTCATCTTTAAAGATGAAGACAGCTCTTTCCAGATATAGCTTAGTTATGCATACAAATATTATGTGTTTTGAAGGAAATTTTAGCACGAGGCAATGTTTGTACAGATGGTAGGATTAGAGTAGGTGAAAAAGTTCTGGCTCTTCTGATAACCAGGTAAAAAATCTCACACTTGTCACTCCAGCTCTTTATATCCTCGTCCGGAAAATCTGTAATTGGGCACGTGTGCAGGTAACCACCAAGACTTCCTCTTCTATCTAACTCTTTCTATTCTGTTTCAGTGCCCTTGTAATTGCACACAAATCAATTTTATTATACGCCTGGGTAAATCACAATTAGGAAGATAAATATTCTTGTCAAGTCATATACCACAATCCCAAGTCAAATATAGGTGCTTGTTGGTATATGTGTGTATATATACGTATACACGCATGTATGGACACACATACTTTTGTGAATTATATGTGCACGCATAAAGGATTCGTTGTGTTAGCTGGCCAACATCACCATTCCTCCTTCTGTTCTGTTGTACTCAGAAGACTTTTCATCTGCATAGTGTTTACACTGTGTGTTGCCTACCCCAAGCTCGGCCCCCACATAATCCAGAAATTGCCTGTTTCTGTCCGCAGGAGTTTTTCTTTGCAGCTGGAGTTTTACAGTGTGAGATAATCCTACAACCTCATATGTTTGGTTCCAAGTGGGTGCTTGACGTGGTTGGGTAAGTGAGGGAATTTGGTTTGGAGAATGAGCCAAGGATAGGTAGCCTGGGGTGACTGCTGACGAAGGTGCACTCCAGTGCTAGACTACAAGGTGCAGAGGAACCTGGCCTGCAAACAGAGAAGAAAGGGACAGAAACACAGAGAGGAGCAGAGATGGGGGGAAGACACTACAGTTGTCCACACCTAGTTCCAGCCTGTTTCCAAAGCCAACCACGTCTGTGCCCTCAGATTCTGTGAGATACTCTTCTATTCCTATAACCAACTTCTTTTGGCTTACGGTGGCTCCAGAAGAGTTCTTTTATTTGTGACCAAAAGAGTCCTAACCCATGCGACCTCCAGCCAGTCATATTTCCCTCTAGTCAACATGTATTTTATGCTCTCTCTGTAACTCTAATCTGTACGATTTAGGTGTAATATGCATTCGCTTCAATCCATGCATACAGCTACCATACCAGTCCTTCAAGCACTTCAGATAGAAAGATAACCGGTGTGAAAAAAGACAACCTATGCCATTTGCCCACCAGCTACTGAGGCATCCTTTCATAGCAAAACTGCTAGAAAAAGTTGTCTATATCTGCTATTTTCCTTAGTGTCCTCCCATTGTCTGGAATACCTACTTGAATCCACTTCTCTTTCACCTTTTTATCTGAAGTGCTTTTGTCTAGGCCACTAATACTGTCCTTTGGAAAGCCCCCAGGTGGGTATTCTTTATTCCACTCAGAATATCAGTATTTGACATCGTTGATCAAGCCCTCTTTTTTTTTTAAGATTATTTATTTATTTATTTGACAGGCAGACATCACAAGTAGGCAGAGAGGCAGGCAGGGAGAGAGAGGAGGAAGCAGGCTCCCCACTGAGCAGAGAGCCCGATGCGGGGCTGGATCCCAGGACCCTAAGATCATGACCTGAGCCGAAGGCAGAGGCTTTAACCCACTGAGCCACCCAGGTGCCCCATGCCCTCTTCTTTGATGTACTTCTTGACTTGGTTTTCAGGGCACCATGTCACCTCACTCTCCTCCCACCTCACAGATCATTTCTTCTCATTCTTTGCTAGTTTTTCCTCTTCTTCTAGGCTTCTTAATGCCAATGCACTCTTAGTGCATACCTCAAGGGAATTGTACACATAAAGAGTACTTTAAACCATAGTTTAGAATACATAGATGACACCCTGGTGAACTGGATAAAAAGCGGCCATGATTCAAAAGAAACCCAAACTATAGGCAATTCCACAAAAACAAAGCAATTCCCATAGGCGTCCCTTACTTTCTGAAGTTAAGATATTATAACCACTTTGTGGACCAATTTTGTCGAATGTAACAGATCAGAGGCACATGGGCTGGGATCAAGCGTATTTCCAGTACCTTCAGCTCCCACGAAGTCCTGATCATTGCAGCCCTTCTCCGATCACTGCCAAGCTGATAGATGGGTACGCGTGCATCTGAGGGCTCAGAGGAGGCCAGCATGATGGTAGTTAATCCCACTGTTCCACTAGACCTCTCACATGCCCAGGAGATGGAGACGTAAAACTGTTTCGATATTTGCCATTAGGATGGCAGAACTTGCGACTCATTTATAAACTTTGAAGCATTTTTCCCAAACACTTAGGGGCACCCTGCCAGAAGGAATTCCAGCACTCTCCCGAAGACTGTTAATGAGGCCTTGGCATCGAAGGGCAATCAACGGCTTCCCTATTTTCCTCAGTTTCCTGTGTGCCTCATCTGCCCGCTTCTAAAACCAGACTGCAATTTCAAGAAACATGTGTGACACTACATTTTGCAGTAGGATACATTGTCCAGAAGGTCCCTGGCCAGCATCATACGGGCGGCAGAGGTCCATCAGGCGGCTGCGGTGGCAGATGGCAGCTTTTTTGAAATCCAGTGGCATATGGTCTCTATTCTCAGCGGTGAGGCATGCGAGTCACTCTGCGGCTGGATGGCTGCACCAGCCTCCGTTCTCCTCGCCTCGAGTTCATCTTGCACAGATCACTCTTCCCGAAGCATCGCGTTCATTATGTCTCATCCTGATTCCGATACACCACCACAACTGACAAACATTTATTGTACGTTGCCCTCCAGGTCTTGTCGTGCTGGTTGCTTGCCCGAATCTTACCCCGTTGAGTTTGTACAATACTGCTGCGAGGTGGTCGGGGATCTATGCCTGCACCTCAGGACTCTTCAGAGCACGTTCAACTCTTCAGATGCCCGTTTAAGGTACTTGTGCAGTCCGCACCGTAGACAGCCAGACTGTCTCTAGATATTCTTTATGATGCCGTGTCACTTAGGATAGTTCCTCCCTATTTTTGCTCCATGTTTTCTCCATGCCAGAACACCTTCTCTTATTCTTCTTTACCCATCCATATTTTTAACTTCTTCAAGCCCACCTGCGCCCCTTCCCAGATTACCTGCTCCAAAAAGCCATTTTTAACCAAGTGCCTCTGACTTTCAAACTGGACTTTTCCTCTCCTAGTTATCCATCTGTCGAGTCTGTGCCTTGTTCGTGAAGAAATGTCTAGGAATCACTTTGAAATAGATAGCTGTCTAGATTTTTTAATGTTTGTCTGATTGTCCCTTTAAGTAGATTGTAAGCACCTGAAGATCTCATTTTCTATATATGTGTTTTTAATTTCTTATGGTGACTTTTATAGCCTGGGGTGCTGAAATGGGGCATTAAATTGAGTTGTATGCCTGTGAAAGAAAATTTGGACAAGTTTGCCTTCACAGTATAGTCCCAGTGACTCTAACTATGATACGGACCACCCGAACTTGGGTTGGAAGGATGGTCCAGTTAGGTCCTTGTGTTTTTCCAGTGGGCCCCCTGGGTGGTGTCGTCTGATGCATGAGAAGCCTCAGGAGGGTTGTAGTGATTGTCCCACAACTTGCTCTCCACTCACAGTCAGAATAGAGACATTTCCCATGAATGATGCCATGATGGCTCAGAGGTGCCCCAGACACTCAGGTCAGCTAGAACACAACAATACGAAGAATGCCAAGCCAATAATTCAAGTATTTACAGTACTTTCTACAAAAATGAACCAAAGCCTCATATCCTTTTGGTCACAGGACCAGAGAAGATTTTCTTGATCAATGGGACATTTATTTCTTTGAAATAAAATGTCCTATATCCATGGGAGAGAGTGTCTTGGTACAGAAGTAGGGTGCTCAGCCAGAAAGATTATCTTAGACCTACAACCCCAAGCTCCCAATTGCTTTGAACCAATGTCCACCGGTTATTCTCACCTTCCTCTTTATGGCCATTTAAATGATAGTTTCCCTATTTCTAGTTCTACTAAATATGAATGAAGCAGGTGAAGTGTGGCCCCGTTGGAGCATTACAGTGTTTGGAGCTGGTTACTATCTTTAGCAGAGATGCTGGAATTCATTCTCATCTCATTTGCTGAGCGCTCTATCATTAAAGTGTCATTGAGAACTGACACCACTTAATTTTAGCAGCTTTCAATTCTCGTTTGCAGCAAGAATAGCTTTAAATGGAGAGGAGTGCAAATTACAGAGAGAGGGATATTTTTACACTACACTCAGCATTTTATCAAACAAAGCAGCCTCCCGGGGAATAGAGGACAATACATTATAAAACCAAACTCTCTTCTGATCCTGGTAAATGGGTATTTAATCTTCCGATTGCAGGCATCCACTCTGATGAGTCTGTAATGAATATACTGGCAGGGACATTATCTGAGCTGTGGTGCATTCCTACTCCTTAAAATATCCTTGGTTTTTATTTCGGGTGTGGTCAAAATTAAGAAAGAAAGAAAAAGAGGGAAGAAAAGAAAGAAAGAAAAAAAAAGAAAAGAAAGAAAGAAAGAAAGAAAGAAAGAAAGAAAGAAAGAAAGAAAGAAAGAAAGAAGAGGGAGGGAGGGAGGGAGAGAGAAAGAAAGAAAGAGGAAGGGAAAGAAAGGGAGGAAGGAAGAAAGGAAAGGGCTTCAGAGCTCAGCTGTCCCCTGCAGGCCACAGCAGAACCTTTACCTCTTTGCAAATTACAGAGCTCTGGAGATTTTTCCCCTATTAATTGCATAATTGCTTTTCCTGCCAAAGTAATTTGAACCCTTGGGGGTTAAGAAAATCACTTACTGTGAAATAGTGGCAATTTTTAACCCATTCAGCTGGAGTTTCTTTGCCTAATTAAATGTAAAACGGCTGTTTACTGCCCACGGAGGCTGTGTTTCAGATGCTGCTCAAACAGCTTTGCCTTGGAAGCTTCTGAGTATTTAAACCTTGATAGACTTATGACACTTAGCTTTCATGTGTTCTGATACTTGCATTATTATTGGATGCAAGAGCAGAGTTTACCTAATCATTGGCTGGTCTCTAATATCTGTGTCTATCTTTCTGTCTATGAAAAATATAGCCATCATCCTTGATCGAGAAAATTGTGGCTGCTGGGAAAATACCTGGTTGCATGCCAGCTTTGGGAGCTGCTCATTGGGTTTTCATAGAAATCCAAGTTATTATTCCATGTTATAAAAACTTAGGCCCAGAGGCTTAATGACTTTTCCAAGGTCACACCTGAAGTCCATTCTTGTATTTCCAAATTATCCCTGCATTTTCACGCCTTTGTTTCTTGCTTTGGCATAAGTCACATTCTTATATCATGATCCATTCATAAGAAGCAATTTAACTGAAAGTTTTATGGTTCTAACCACTAGATTTAACTTGATATTTTGAAAGATATACATTTTACCCATAGCAAAGAACCTTACACATTCCTTCTTTACTTGCGAGAACGTGTTTTATTGCCTTGCAATGTCTGGGCATGAAGAGTGCAGAAAAAGGATGGTGTGGCTGGGCTGTGGAAGGAAAACTTGTACAAAAGATATCCAAACTATCAGCCTGGTACACAACTTAAGATCTGTTTAATTTCCACAATACAATCTTTCCTTCCTCTCTTTCCCCTTGTGCTTTGTCTTCATTTCTTTTTTCATTTCAAGACATATTATTCCATATATTTGACCATCAGGATGTTTAGATGGCATCCAATTGGCAAAGTTAAAAAGTCCTTAATGAAGTAAAACTAAACCTTTTTTTGCTTGATTATTTTTATTAGCATATAATGTATTATTTGCCCCAGGGGTACAGGTCTGTGAATCGTCAGGCTTACACACTTCACAGCACTCACCACAGCACATACCCTCCCCAATGTCCATAGCATAACCCGCCTCTCCACGCCTCCTCTCCCCCCAGCAACCCTCAGTTTGTTTTATGAGATTAAGAGTCTCTTACGGTTTGTCTCCCTCCTGATCACATCTTGTTTAGAGACCTGGCTGAGCAACTGAACTGTAGAGGCACAGTATAATCATAATACATATTTATTCCCTCAAAAGAAACATGTTATTGGAAGTAAATTTTCAGTAGGTCTAGAATGTGTCATCAAAGGTAAGGTTACACAGGAGGGGAGATAGGGAGGGTTATATTTTTGGGTAAAGCTTCTTCCTGAGTTGTCTGGCTATCCTTGTGTCGAGAAGATGAGGCTCAAAAAGGAAACATGGTGTTCTGGGAGATCCAGGAAAGCTGAGACAGAGCCGGAATGAAATACGACTCAGGTATTCTTTTCCTACTCTCTTGTTCATCCTAATAATACAATATCATCCCTTTGAAGTCCGAATATTCTTTTATGTCTTTCCTGTTATTTTGAATGATTAAATCACAGCATTAGCAATTATAATCTATTTTATGTTAGTGTGTACATATAACTATATGTAACTTCTCAACTATTCACACATTATTACCGTTACTTTACACTATTAGAATGTTTCTGTGACAGATAGCTTCTCATCATCTACAATCATTATTCACCCTTGTCATTTATTGACCTTCTTTAGGGCAAAGACCAAATCATTAATCCAGGCTGAGTAGCTCTCTAGACCACTGGACTCTTGTCATCATGGAAATCAAAAGTACATAGGTCTACCTTTCCATCTACAGTTACCAAACAACTATCTCGATCTGTGGAGGACAAGCTTTCAGCCTTGTCTCTAAATTCCATTCAAGGTGCCCACACCAAAAAACAGGTAGGATTTTGAGCATAGTTGGGTAAATTGAGTTTTGGTAGCAGTCAGAGGGACGAAAGCACAGAGGTACCATACTTCAGTCCCTGGATGAGGGATATTGAGAAATTGGACTTGACTCCAGCTTGGGATACTAGAGGGGAAGTTGAGACTAGGTCATACAAGGCTTTCAGATATTGGCGTAAGGAATTAATACTTTACTTTTGAGGCAAACCTTGGGAGGTGTTTGGAATGTGATGTTCTCGAGCTCTGTGGTAGCATTGTCCAAGATAAATTCAAGATGGGAAGACCAGAGGCAGAGTCCAGGACACTGAAGGAGCTCTGATGAGGGGTAATGAAGGCCTGAAATAGAGTTTTGGCAGTGGGAATGGAATGAAGGACAGGAGTGTCAAAGACATGGTAGAGATAGAATTGATGGGCTTCATTCTGGGCTGCAGGGAGAGACAGCTGGGGAAGGAGAAGTCCTTCTAGCGAGCACTGAAGTTCCAAGTCTGTTTTACTATTAGGAAAGTGATGCATTTAATAAGATCAGGAAGCACAGGAGGCTCAGAAAGGGAAGGTAGTTATTGGACTTTCACTCATAATGAATCTGAGATGGCTCTGTGATGACAAGATAGTGATAGCTAGCCAGTGGTTGAAAATAGAGACTGGAGAGCGGAGAGAGAGCATTTCATTGCATCTACATAGAGAAATCAAGAAATTGAATAAGGTTGTCAAGGGAGAGAGAATAAAGGAAGGAAATCAGAGCCCAACTTCTATCTTTAGGGAACCCTTATGCTGGGGCATGGGTCACAGGGAATGTTTAGTCAACAAATCGGAGAAGAATGAGAGAGGAGAGTGAGGAACAGGGGTGTGGAACATCATGGAAGTCAAAGACAAGGGACTTTTCCAATAAGAGGAGGTGGTCAATATGTCAAAGACTACAAAGAAGAAGCATAATAATGGAGGGGAATTAAACTACTAAGCAGCTTCCAGGGCAGAAGTGATTTACTTAGAAAGACACACTGATCTTTAAAGGTTAATGAGCTTAAGGGCACCTGGGTGGCTCAGTTGGTTGAGTGTGTGACTCTCTATTTTAGCTCAGGTTATGATCTCGCAGTCGGGGGATTGAGTCCTGTGTTGGGCTATGTGCTAAGTGTGGAGTCTGCTTCAGATTCTCTCTCCCTCTCCCTCCTGTTCACTCTCTCTCTCAAATAAATAAATAAAGTCTTTAAAAAAAATAATGAACTTAGAAAAGTTGCTCAGGAAAGGCTTGTAGCAGGAATACAAAAAGAAGCTTGGTGGAGCAAGGAAGGAGAAATGACAACTTGGGGAGTTATACAAACAAACTTTGAGAGACGGGAAGACCTCATAAGTTTTACACTGAGACTAGTGACCCAATCAGAATGAAGAGGGAGGGACCCAAGTGCCACAAGACACAGGGGTGGCACCAGGGAGTGGAAACAAAGGCGTGAGTGAGTGTGGTTCTCTAAAAAGAGAACCAAGGATCAAAACAAACAAACAAACAAAACAACAACAACAAAAAACCCCACACACGCAAACAAAAACCACCACCACCACCACCAGAACACTAAGGATCTCTCTTTCTTGGGTACTGACAGGAAGACAGGAGGAGAAGAGGTGAAATTAAAGGAAATCTCTACACAAAAGGGAGGGAAAACCAAGCAGTTCATGTCAAATGCTATCAATAAAATATGAGACTCTATTAAGTAAAGAGAGGAAGGAAACAGAATAGGGTTGGCAAAATGTACTGGAGTAGGTATTCTAGAAAATCTGATTAGTGAAATGTTAGCAAGGATTTATATGGCGCTTACTGTGTACCAGTCACTGTTATAAAGATATTCTACCAATATTAGCTTATTTAATCTTTTTTACAATCCCAAGTGTATCACTCACCTCTATTTTACAGATGGAGAAGCTGAGGTACGTGGACTCTAAGAAATTTGTCCAGGTCACACAGCCAGTGAACAGCAGAGTCAACATCACATAGGCAGTCTGGTTCCAGAATTGATATCCTTAACCTGTGTAAGCTGGAGACTTTCATCTGATAACTGTCCATTGACTATAAGCCAAGGAGAGGGCCGGTGACCCCAGTGACAAAAGTGAGTCCTATTACTTTGGTAGGAGTGGAATTAATTGATCAGTGTGGAAGTCTTTAGGATTGTTCCACAGCCCAAAGGTAGCAGCGGAGGAAATGAACACTGAATTTTTCCCAATGGCCTTTGGAATCTCCAGAGGAGTTTTTAAAAAATACTATATTCCAGGACCTCTTCCAGAACAATGACATGAAAAGAAAGTGTGAGGTCCAGGAATTTTTTTGAAAAGGGGCCCCACAGTGATTTTAACAGGTAGCCCAGGTGGGAAACCACCAAACTTGGTGAACTCAAGAAGAGGATGAAGGAGAGGGGCAAGTCAAAGGTCCCCATTTGTGTTTCTTGCACACAAAGGAGGATAGATGGAAGATAGATAGGCAGCCTGAGAGCACAGGAGAGGATAGGGGTGCCCTAGAGCCAGATTTGTGGGGAGGGGACACATTAAGAAGGAAAAGATAGCAGGAGAAGAAGTTGTGATCAACGGGGGACATTCTTGATTACTTTGGAACAGTTCCTTCCAGAAGTAGCAGTGCAATGTTAACCTCTTGTCCATGTTTCTAGAATGAATTGAACATCTGTCACAGAAATGACTACATCTCTACAAAGACAGAATAATATATCTAAAAGCAAAAGCAGTGTGTACAACCTGTAGTGAAGGAAGGATCCTTTCATCAAGGTTTCTTGAACATGGACAAAATGTGTACAACCTGTAGTGAAGGAAGGATCCTTTCATCAAGGTTTCTCAAACTACGCATGGAGCAACAGCAGAGTTTTGTTGGTTGGTTTGTTTTAATTTCCCAGCGCTTATGATCTGATCTGCTTGTAAAATAGGATAAAAATGAATTGTTAGAAATTGGATTTAAAAACTCAAATGCATACCAATAAAATCCGAGATACCTATATTACTAGATATGACAAACTTAAAATTATTCTGTCAAATTGCTATGGTCTTTCTAAACACTTGCAACTACTGTATCTTAATCTCATTTTGGAACAAACACTGTAGAGACCAGATCCAGTCCCTGGACTACACGTTCAACACCTGTAGTTCCTCTTTCTCTATTTGGAAATAGTATGTATGTATGTATATATGTATGTATGTATGTATTTATAACATTTCTATAAATCTCTGCACACCTAGAGCAGGGCTAGCTACATAATTTGCAGGGCCCAGTGCAAGATGAAATCAGGGCCCTTGGGGCTCCTGGGTGGCTCAGTTGGTTAAACAACTGCCTTCCACTAAGACCATGATCCTGGAGTCCTGGGATCGAGTCCTACATCAGGCTCCCTACTCATTGGGGAGTCTGATTCTTCCTCTGACCCTCCCCCTGCCCCATGCTTTCATTTTCTCTCACAAATAAACAAAATCTTAAAAAAAAAAAAAAGGGAAAAGGTGAGATTAAAGATACCAAATATAAAACTTTCCTTTCTTTCATCATCTTTTGACTGGCAACAATGTTATTTATTTGTTGTTTAATGTCTAAAGAAAAACAAAACAAAGATTTTAAATTAACATCAGTTTTACCCTTCACCCTTATACTGGGCAAAACCAGTTTTAAGTTCAAATATAAGACCATTTAATCACATGCAGAATCAGCAAAATTATATATTTCATATTTTGGAGCTTGAATATGAATGTCTTTTTTTCTTGCCAAAACAGTGGAGCAAATTCAACTGATTGATAGGAACATATTCTATGACCACTCATTCCCTTTGGCTTACCAATGGTAAGAAAAGAAAGACTGGAAAAAAAAAGAAAAGAAAGACTGAATTGAAAAGAAAAGGAAAAATAGGTTGCCCTCTCTCTCTCTTTTCTTCTGTCATCATCTTCAGCATGAGTAGACACAAGGAAGGAATTTCTGCCTTCCTGTTTCTTAGAATGGCATTGCTTATTTTCTGTGTTCAAAGCATTTTGGTTCAAATCAAAAGTAGCCTCTTGCTGCTCTCCATGTCCCTCCTTAATTAATCATGGATGTAATATACTAATCTTGTATTTGCCTTGAACCTTGCTGGACTCCTACATGTTATGAACCCACTGAAATCTTGTGCTCATAGGGCACTGGAAACACTATCTATAAGCGGGGTGTCAAGGAACAGCAGACCTCCTCTGCTTATGTCCATTCTGCATTGTCATAACATACTTTGCCTACAAAACACAAGATTTCAACAGCAGAGCATAACCCAAGTTCAGGGTCCTTCTGTGCCTGGGACCCTGTCTGACTGCATAGGTCACATTTCAACAGCACTTTGTCAACAGCTCTCTTAGTGCTTGCATCATGCTCTGTATTTTATATGGTTGCCTCTGCCCATCTCTCTTGAGGCTTTCAATGATGTCTCCTTGATTCTTATTTCCATGGTCCAGTACCTTATCTTCTTCTAGCAGGTCCTTCACACCACTGCCACGGTCAACTTTCTGCACAAAAATCACACCATACTACTTTCCATTTAAAAATTCTTTCATAGCTCCTGTTGCCTTCAGGACAAAGTCAAATCTCGTTATTAAGCTTCTACAGACGTCCATGATCTGGTCTACTTCCTTCTTTCCAGACTCATCCTCAACCATGCTCTTCCTACATGCTAGGTATGATCCAAGCAGAGTCTCTTTAATAGAGTTTCCTGCCATCTTGAACATGTGATTTCCTTAGCCTGTGAAACGTTCTGTCATTCCTCTGTTGTCCCCCACCACCCCACAGTCATGTCCTCAGTATAACTTGTGCCAATTCTGCAAGACTCAGCTTTTGCATTTTACCTTCTTCAGAGTCTTTCCTAATTTCTAGGTTGGCTTAGAAACTCCTCCACCATATTGTTCTGTATCCCCTACAATATGTCAGAATTGGCTTGCTATGGTTAAGACTTCTCAAAGGGCAGAGGCTATATATCTCATCAAGCCTAACGCTTAGTAGATTTGATTGAATTAGCAATATTTGCTGATTTGGGTTATAGTTAAATCTCCTACAGGGTGAGATTTCAATGTTACAGGGAAAATCCTCTCTCCTGATATTCTAGCTTTAAAAGGGCTTACACAGCAATGTGCTCAAGGTGCGTGTGTGTGTGTGTGTGTGTGTGTGTGTGTGTGTGTGATCATTAATGCTAAATTTTCACCTTTATGGCTCAGGATGTGTTTTCATCTTCAGCTTTTCCATCCCTGGGAAAGCACCCCTGTGGGTCTTTAAAAACATTGTCTTATTTGAGATCCTGGAGGAGAAGGCAGTATAGTAAAATGGAAGGACAGATATTGGAATTTTAAAAATGTGGGTTTCAATCCCAGCTCAGCCTCTTATCAGCTATGTGGCTTTGGGAAAGGTTCTTAATATTTTTCAGGGTCAGTTCTCTCAACTAAAAGGGAGATTGAGTATTAATAGAAAGAGTAGAAAATATATACATAAAACATCTTACCCAGAGCTCATACATAATAATAATAAGCCCTCCCTGAACAGTTGTTATAATTATGCAGTGAAATTTCTCCTTCCTAAGTGTACAGCTCACAGTCCAAGATAAGAACTGAAA
>PISX010016277.1:0-46721 GCA_004024625.1 Mellivora capensis
AGAGAGCCTGCTTCACCCTCTCCCACTCCCCCTATTTGTGTTCTTTCTCTTGTAAGTAAATAAATAAAATCTTTAAAAAAAATAATTGATAATTATCCCAAGGAAAGGGTGGAGTTGGGGGTTTAGAAGAGAATTAATAGTTAGCTGAGGCCTACTGTGAGGGGCAATACATAATGCATGTTATCAAGAAAAAGTGAAGCTGGAGATCTTGGGCTGTCTGGGTAGACATGTGGCTGCAAGATCATTGTAGCCACACAATGGTGGGTGAGTTTCTTAACCTTTCTTCGTCATAATTTCCTCATCTGTGAAAGGGGATAATAATAGAACGTGCCTAATCAGGCTCTCAGAAAGATCAACACAGTCAGTAAGTGTAAGGCTTTAAAAGAAGTTCCAGGCACAAAATGAGCACTCAGCAAATATTAGCTATTATTGACAATTGTTGCGTCGAACATTGTCATGTAGGTATTATCTAAACTCAAACTTAACTGATGGTTTGGAGATGTGAGTCAAGATTTGTCTGATGCCAAAGCTCACATACTTGTTTACATAAAGTTCATGGAAAACACTTTGACAATTATAAAGTACAATTTTTATAAATTTTTTTATTTTGGGGGGGAATTTAATTAATTAATTAATTAATTAATTTTATTAATATATAATGTATCATTTGTCCCAGGGGTACAGGTCTGTGAATCATCAGGATTACACATTTCACAGCACTCACCATAGCACATACTCTCCCCAGTGTCCATAATCCAACCACCCTCCCCCTACCCTTTCACCCTCCAGCAACCCTCAGTTTGTTTTGTGAGTTTAAGAGTCTCTTATGGTTTGTCTCCTCCCAATCCCATTTTGTTTCATTTTTCCTTTCCCTACCCTCTAACTCCCCTGCCCTGCCTCTCAAATTCCTCATATTAGAGAGATCATATGATAATTGTCTTTCTCTGATTGACTTATTTTGCTCAGCATAATACCCTCTAGTTCCATCCATGTCATTGCAAATGGCAATATTTCATTTCTTTTGATGGCTGCATAGCATTTCATTGTGTGTATATATATGTGTGTGTATATATATATATATGTATATATATATCACATCTTTTTATCCATTCATCTGTTGATCGATATCTAGGTTCATTCTATAGTTTGGCTATTGTGGACATTGCTGCTATAAATATTTGGGTGCACTTGCCCCTTTGGATCACTACATTTGTATCTTTAGGGTAAATGCCCAGTAGTGCAATCGCTGGGTCATAGGGTAGCTCTATGTTCAACTTTTTGAGGAACCTCCATGCTATTTTCCAGAGTGGTTGCATCAGCTTTCAAAAAGTTGAACATAGAGCTACCCTATGACCCAGCAATTGCACTACTAGGTATATACCCAGTCACAGGGTAGCTCTATGTTCAACTTTTTGAAAAAACTCTATGCTGTTTTCCAAAGTGGCTGCACCAGCTTGCATTCCCACCAATCGGGTAGGAGGGTTCCCCTTTCTCCACATCCTCGCCAACATCTGTCATTCCCTGACTTATTAATTTTAGCCATTCTGATTGGTGTGAAGTGGTATCTCATTGCGGTTTTGATTTGTATTTCCCTGATGCCGAGGGATGTGGAGCACTTTTTCACGTCTATTGGCCATCTGGATGTCTTCTTTGGAGAAATGTATGCTCATGTCTTCTGCCCATTTCTTGACTGGATTATTTATTCTTTGGGTGTTGAGTTTGGTAAGTTCTTTATAGATTTTGGATACTAGTCCTTTATCTGATATGTCATTTGTGACTATCTTCTCCCATTATGTCAGTTGTCTTTTTTTTTTTTTTTTTGTTGACTGCTTCCTTTGGTGTGCAAAAGCTTTTGATCTTGGTGAAGTTCCAACAGTTCATTTTTGCCCTTGCTTCCCTTGCCTTTGGCAATGTTTCTAGGAAGAAGTTGCTGTGGCTAAGGTCAAAAAGGTTGCTGCCTGTGTTCTCCTCAAGGATTTTGATGGATTCCTATCTCACATTGAGGTCTTCCATCCATTTTGAGTCTATTTTTGTGTGTGGTATAAGAAAATGGTCCAGTTTCATTCTTCTGCATATGGCTGTCCAATTTTCCCAACACCATTTGTTTAAGAGACTTTTTTTCCATTGGACATTCTTTCCTGCTTTGTCAAAGTTTAGTTGACCATAGAGTTGAAGGTCTATTTCTGGGCTCTCTATTCTGTTCCATTGACCTATGTGTCTGTTTTTATGTCAGTATCATACTGTCTTTATGATTACAGCTTTGTAATAGAGCTTGAAGTCTGGAATTGTGATGCCACCAATTTTGGCTTTCTTTTTCAAAATTCTTCTGGCTATTTGGGATCTATCCTGGTTCCATATAAATCTTAGGATTATTTGTACCATTTCTTTGAAAAAAATTGGTGGTATTTTGATAGGGATTGCATTAAATGTGTAGATTGCTTTAGGTAGCATAATCATATAAAAAATAGACAGAAGATATGAACAGACACTTCTCCAATGAAGACATACAAATGGCTATCAGACACATGAAAAAATGTTCATTATCACTAGCCATCCGGGAGATTCAATTTAAAACCACATTGAGATACCACCTCACACCAGTTAGAATGGCCAAAATTAGCAAGACAGGAGACAACGTGTGCTGGAGAGGATGTGGAGAAAGGGGAACCCTCTTACACTGTTGGTGGGAATGCAAGTTGGTGTAGCCACTTTGGAGAACAGTGTGGAGATTCCTCAAGAAATTAAAAATAGAGCTTCCCTATGACCCTGCAATTGCACTACTGGGTATTTACCCCAAAGATACAGATGTGGTGAAAAGAAGGGCCATCTGTACCCCAATGTTTATAGCAGCAATGGCCACAGTCGCCAAACTGTGGAAAGAACCAAGATGCCCTTCAACAGACGAATGGATAAGAAAGATGTGGTCCATAAACACAATGGAGTATTATGCCTCCATCAGAAAGGATGAATACCCAATTTTTGTATCAACATGGACGGGACTGGAAGAGATTATGCTGAGTGAAATAAGTCAAGCAGAGAGAGTCAATTATCATATGGTTTCACTTATTTGCGGACTATAACAAATAATAGGTAGCATAGATGTTTCACAGTATTTGCTCTTCCAATCCATAAGCATGGAACTCTTTTCCACTTCTTTGTGTCTCCCTCAATTTCTTTCGTGAGTACTTTATAGTTTTCTGAGTACAGATTCTTTGCCCCTTTGGTTAGGTTTATTCCTAGGTATCTTATGGTTTGGGGTGCAATTGTAAATGGGATCAACTCCTTAATTTCTCTTTCTTCTGTCTTGCTGTTGGTGTATAGAATGCAACTGATTTCTGTGCATTGATTTTATATCCTGACACTTTACTGGATTCCTGTATGAGTTCTAGAAGTTTTGGAGTGGATTCTTTTGGGTTTTCCACATAACGTATCATATCATCTGCAAAGAGTGAGAGTTTGACTACTTCTTTGCTGATTCAGATGCCTTTTATTTATTTTTGTTGTCTGACTGGTGAGGCTAGGACTCTAGTACTGTGTTGAATCACAGTTGCGATAGTGGACATCCCTGCCATTTTCCTGACTTTGGGGGAAAAGCTCTCATCAGTTTTTCCCCATTGAGAATGATGTTTGCTATGGGTTTTTCATAGATGGCTTTGAGGATACTGAAGTATGTACCCTCTCTGCCTACAGTCTGAAGAGTTTTGACCAAGAAAGGATGCTGTACTTTGTCAAATGCTTTTTAAGCATCTATTGAGAGTATCATATGGTTCTTGTTCTTTCTTTTATTAATGTATTGTATCACATTGACTGATTTGCAGATGTTGAACCAAACTTGCAGCCCAGGAATAATCCCCATTTTGTCGTGGTGAATAGTCCTTCTAATATACTATTGGATCCTATTGGCTAGTATTTTGGTGAGAATTTTCACATCATCTGTGTTCATTAAGGATATTGGGCTATAATTCTCCTTTTTGATGGGTGTCTTTGTTTGGTTTTGGGTCAAGATAATGCTGGGCTCATAAAATGAGTTTGGAAGTTTTCCTTCCATTTCTATTTTTTGGAAGTTTCAGGAGAATAGGTATTAATTCTTCTTTAAATGTTTGGTAGAATTCCCCTGGGAAGCCGTCTGGCCCTGGGCTCTTGTTTGTTGGGAGATTTTTGATGGCTGCTTCAATCTCCTTACTGGTTATGGGTTTGTTAGGTTTTCTATGTCTTCCTGGTTCAATTGTGGTAGTTTACATGTTTCTAGGAATGCATCCATTTCTTCCAGATTGTCAAATTTGCTGTCGTATAGTTGCTCATAATATGTTCTTGTAATTGTTTGTATTTCTTTGGTGTTGGTTGTGATCTCTCCTCTTTCATTCATGATTTTACTTACTTGGGTCCTTCCTCTTTTCTTTTTGATAAGTCTGGCCAGGGATTTATCAATCTTATTAATCTCTCCAAGAACCTGCTCCTAGTTTCATTGATTTGTTCTACTGTTCTTTCGGTTTCTATTTCAAAGATTTCTGCTCTGATCATTATTATTTCTCTTTTCCTGTTGGGCTTAGGCTTTCTTTGCTGTTCTTTCTCCAACTCCTTTAGGTGTAGGTTTAGGTTGTATATTTGAGACCTTTCTTGTTTCCTTGTTGATCTTTTGCTTGGATGATCTGTCCATTTCAGTGAGGGGGGTGTTAAAGTCCTCTACTTGAAAGATATGAATTTAGGGCCATTTTATTGCCTGTAAGGTGATCGTTACTGTATACTGTCTCTGTTCTTTTCTGGTCTACTACTTTTAGGCTCTCTTTTTGCTTAGAGGACCCCTTTCAATATTTCCTGTAGGGTTGGTTTGGTGTTTGCAAAGTCTTTTAATTTTTATTTGTCCTGTAAGCTTTTTATCTCTCCTATTTTCAATGAAGCTGGATATAGTATTCCTGGCTGCATATTTTTCTCGTTTAGTGCTCTGAATATATCATGCCAGTTTTTTCTGGCCTGCCATGTCTCTGTGAATAAGTCTGGGGTCAATCTAATCTTTCTACCATTGTATGTTATAGACTTCTTGTTCCAAGCTGCTTTCAGGATTTTCTCTTTGTCACTAAGACTTGTAAGTTTTACTATTAGACGACAGGGTGTGGACCTATTTTTATTGATTTTGAGAGGGTTTTCCATGCCTCCTGGATTTTGATGTTTGTTCCCTTTGCCATTTTACAGAAATTCTCTACTACAGTTTGCTCCAATATACCTTCTGCCCCCTCTCTCTTTCTTCTTCTGGGATCCCAATTATTCTAATATTGTTTTGTCTTATTGTATCAGTTATCTCTCGAATTCTCCATTTGTGATCCAGTAGTTGTTTGTCTCTCTTTTGCTCAGCTTCTTTATTCTCTGTCATTTGGTCTTCTATATCATTAATTCTCTCTTCCACCTCATTTATCCTAGCAGTAAGAGCCTCCATTTTTTATTGAATCTCATTAATACCTTTTTTGATTTCAACTTGGTTAGATTTTAGTTCTTTTATTTCTCCAGAATACGGTTTTATTTTTCCAGAAGGGGATTCTCTAATATTTTCCATGCATTTTTTGAGCCCAGCTAGCACCTTGAGAATCGTCATTCTGAACTTTAGTTCTGACATATTACCGATGTCCATATTGATTAGGTCCCTAGCCATTGGTACTGCCTCTTGTTCTTTTTTTTTTTTTTGTGGTGAGTTTTTCCACCTTGTCCTTTTATCCAGATATGAATATATGAATGAGAGAATAAAATACTAAGAGGGTGGCAAAGACCCCAGAAAAATATATGCTAACCCAATCAGAAGAGACCCAAAATTGGGCGGAGAAGAAAGGGAAAAAAAAAAAAAAATATATATATATATATCTATATATATATCTATATATATATATCTATATGTGGCTGGTGAATAGAACAGAACCACCCACTTGATTTTGGGTGTATTCTGGTCTCTTAGAAGAAACTATGTCCCAAAATTTTAAAGAAAGAAAAACATATATATATATATATATACACACAAAAATAAGGGTAAACATGATGAAGGGATGGAATATGACTGTAAAGATGAAAATTTTAAAAAGATTCTAAAAAAGGAATTGATAAAATAAGTTGGTTGGAAAGAGAAAAAAAGGAGAGAATGTGATCAAGTTGGAGACTAGAACAAAGCCATGTGCTAGATTTAGGGTATATTTTGATCTATTAGAAGAAATTATATCTCAAATTTTTAAAGAAAAATAACCTATATGTATACAAAAAAATAAGGTTGAATACAATGAAAGGATAAAATATGACAATAACAATGAAAATTTAAAAAGATTTTTAAAAAAGATATTAAGATAAAATAATTTAAAAAGTTAAAAGAGGAAAGAGGAAAAATTTAAAAAATAGAATAAGAATAAAATAAAATTAAAAAAATGTGACTTTGCAAAACTAAATGATCATGGGAAAGAAGCCATGAATTCTATGCATTGCTTTCCCCTAGCTCTGGAGTTCTGCAGTTCTCATTCATTGGTGAACTTGGTCTTGTTTGGATGTTCTTGCTGATCTTGTGAGGGAGGGGTCTCTTGCAGTGATTCTCAAATGTCTTTGCGCAAGGCAGAATTGCACCACCCTTGCCAGAGGCCAGGCTAAGTATCTGCTCGGGATTGCTCTCTGTAGCTTTTGTTCCCTGAACACTTTCCGTAGAGCTTTGGAGAATGGGAATGAAAATGGCAGCCTCCCAATCTCCAGCCCTGTAGGAGCCAAGTAGGGCCCTACTCCTCAGTGTGCCCTCCAGAGAAAAGCAGTGAATCCCTCCTGCCTCCCTGGTTTCCAGCCACACTCCAAGCTCACCCAGCATGTGACTGAGAATTTCCATCTCTGGTTCATGGTCCCATTTGGAGTTTCCAAACCCATCAGATTGCTGCCATGCACTCCCATGCCACTCCTCCCAGAGGAGGAAGGAGAGGCTCTCTACAGATCTGCCCCTTGTGGGGTCTCCGCTAGAAGAGCAGTGGCCTGACTGTGCCTTGGATCATGGTTTAAGGTAACCCCAAGCTTAAAGCTGCCTCATCAGCTCTGTCTCTATAGTCTGCTTCCCTGCTCCAATACCTGACTGCTCTGCCACATTCAGACACCCCTGATCTTTCTATGATCCTGTGGGTACTGAGACCACACTGTCCCCATGAGGATTCCACCCCCACTTAGCCTCCAGAGTGATGTCCCTCAGTGAAGCAGACTTCTTAATGGTCTGATTTTGTGCTCCGTAGCTCTACTGCTTGCCGGGAGCCAGCCCCTCCCCCCACGGTCTAACTACCCATCACTTCTCTGCATGCCTTACCTTGCAGAAAATGGTTGACTTTCTGTTCCTAGAGTTGCTACTCTTCTTCTCTTCTATCTCCTATTGAGTTTGTAGGTGTTCAGAATGGTTTGATAACTATCTAGCTGAACTCCTGGGACCTGATATCATTTCAGTCTGCTACTCCCCCACCATCTTGCTTCCTCCAGACCCAATTTTCATATTTTAATGGAAAATTGTCTTCATTTGACTAAATGATTAAAAAGTGAATTTTTCTAAATATTTTAAGAACTTATCAAGTCAAAGATTAACCCAAAGATTGATGAAACAGAAACCCCAAAGTTTCACCTCTGTTGATAACAAAATGCAGTGTTTAGTTCAACAGAAATCAGGCACATGGCTATCAGACATTCTGAATGTGTGTGTTGGGAAATGAGATGAGAGTTGTAAACTTACATTTATAAAGTGATAACAATACATCATAGAATCCAAGTAAAATTCAATAATTTCCTCTTTTGTTTCTGAGCATGCCAATCTAGACATTTTTATCATTACCAGATTTGTTTTCAAGATGATGTGGAGACAGAGGTGCCTAGGTGGCTCAGTCAGTTAAGAATCTGCCTTCAGCTCAGGTCATAATCCCAGGGTCCTGGTGTGGAGTTCCATGTTGGGCTCCCTGATCCATGGGGATTTGTTTCTCCCTCCCCCTCTGCCACTCCCACCTTCTCATGCTCTCTCTCTTTCTCATCCCCACCTCTCTTTGTGAAATAAATAAATAAAATCTTTAAAAAAAAAGGATGATGTGGAGACAGACGGGATGGGTAATACATTGAGGTCAGAGTCAGATTTTCAAAGTTCTCAATTAACCTGAAATTATTGACTGGATGAAATCAGATTAAAAAATTGCTCAGGTTTAAAGTAGAGAATGTGACTTAGGAGCATATAAAAAGTAGGTCTCAGCAAACACTGGGTCAGCATGAAGTCATCACAAAATCTGATCAGAAAGCAGAGGCTATAACATACCTTAGACTGATCAAATATTATCTCGAAGTTTCCTTTTTTATAAAGTGGTCCAGAACAGGCTTTGTATAATGAGATTCTAAACTTGATGGAAAATCAATCTACTTTAGGTGCTGAAATATCCAACAATTGTGGACAAATTGTGGGGCACAAGAATAATAGACTCTTGGAGTTAGAAGCAATCTCAAATATCTTTTGCTTCAGCTCTCTACCTGTGTTTATACCTAGTTTTTTTTCTGACCTCATTTTGAGGCTTCTATAAAAACAAAACAAAACAAAAAAACCCTTTGATCTCTAGCAATAGAAAACTTACTATTACACACAAAGAAGTTGTAGTTTTCAGATGACTTGATGGCTAGAAAAATGCTTTCTTAGGTTAAGCAAAATCTATATTCTTTTTTTTTTTTTTAGATCTTATCTATTTATTTGACAGAGAGAGAGAGAGAACAGAAACAGGGGGAGCAGGAGATGGAGAAGCAAGAACTCCTGGTTGAACTCCCAGGAGTTCAAGCAAGAAGCTCCCCACTGAGCAGGGAACCTGACACGAGACTCAATCCCAGAACCCTGGGATCATGATCTGAGCTAAAGGCAGCAGCTTAACTGATTGAGCCACCCAAGCACCCCACAAAAACTATATTCAATAGCTTCATTCATCTCCCTTATTTTAATCTGCTAAAGGCACGTTCAGTTTCTAATATCTCTTTTTGATTTGACCATGATGAACTTCCTACAATTTTCTTCAAGTTGATCATTCTTATTCTTTCAAAACTTTATTCACAGGTCATCTGGTTTTGAGACCCTATTCAATTTCCATCTTGTTGACATCCCTTCTAAAGTCTACTTTTTTTTCTTTTAAAGATTTTATTTGTTTATTTGACAGAGAGAGATCACAAGTAGGCAGAGAGGCAGGAAGAGAAAGAGAGAGAGGAGGGTGCAGGCTCCCCACTGAGCAGAGAGCCTGATGTGGGACTCGATCCCAGGACCCCGAGATCATGACCTGAGCTGAAGGCAGAGGTTTAACACACTGAGACACCCAGGCACCCCTAAAGTCTACTTTTTCAGAACTGAATACAGTTCTTGAAAGTGGCCTCCACTGATAAGGTCAGACTACTACAAGGCTGTCACTCTAGAACATGGTGCTTAAGACTCTGAAGATTGACCTCAGGAACTATTGACTCTTGTCAAAGTTAATGGTAATTTCGATCCCTTAAGTTTTTTTTTTTTTTTTTATGATTAGTTTTGTTTCCATGCTCCTGTATTTGTAAAATTTTCCTTACTTTCTTCCTTCCTTCCTTCCTTTTCTTTTTTGCTGAAGCTATGTACTGGGCAGTATTTATTTCTATTTTATTCCATTATTATATTCCATCTGGTTCAATTTGTCCCATTTCTCCAGACTGCTAAGATAATTTGGGATTTTATCTCTGACATTGTTTCCATTTTCTATTCTCATCTGTGATTTGCAAGTTTGATTGTGTGTTTCTTACAGGAGAGTGAACTATCACAGGTTGCTGACTCACTCCCCTGAGCCCAGCCCAATACAGGGGAAGGGGAGACTGATGGTTCTGCCAAGTAACATTAGAAACTTGACAAAAGCTGAGCCCTGGTATGAGAGGATAAAAATCAGCCCAAACTAGTTCCCTCTGAGGCAAAGTAAGTTCAGCCAGTACATTTTAAGTTTCTCTGGGTAGACCACTGCCTACCTATCAGCACTGTAAAATTGAAACAGCAGCTGGAGGTGAGACTGGGGTCACGGTGTATGGGAGTGCCATCTGGCTCAGGCTGAGCCATGGGCTCCTATGCATTTTCCTCTTCCCTCACACATCTGTGTCCTGTGGGTTGCACTACTACTGACAAACAAAGAGATAGTACTGAAATAAGGTGGAGTCAGCATGGAAGTTTAGACTGCAGCATAAGAGGCTCCCTCTTTCTGGAGAATTCCTTCCTTCTCAAAGTCATCAGAAGTGCATCAACAGCAGCCTGGAATTTATCTCCTTCCTCCAGGTACTCATTACCTTAAGAGATGCCTAACACCCTCAGGAAATACATGCTCACAGGGGATAATAATGAAATATTTTAGGATTAAAATCTCTATAAAGAAAGACAACAAATAGAACAAACTTAGTTATTAAGCAGAATTAAGAAATCAGAGAGAACAAGAACAGAAACTAAAGATAATGAGTACCTTAAAAGAGATAAGAGATTATATGAGGAACATGAAGCAAGAATAAAAAAAAAAACACAACCAGAAATAAGAATCATTTAGAACCATTGAGTATAAACATATAATAGTTGAAATAAAGAACATTGTAGATGAGTCAAATGGAAGAATGAGTGAGACTTAAAAATGAATTAATTGGCTGTGGTACTTTGTGAAGGAATTCTTCCAGCAAGTATCAGAAAGGGATAAAGAAAGGCAAAATATAAAAGGATTGCTAAAAAAAAAATGGAGAAAAGACATAAAAATGTTGTAATATAATAGAGGTCATGAAAATGAGAAAAAATTTGAAATTACAGGAACAGATTATTTCCTACAATAACAGAAAGCTGGAGGACCTCAGATTGTAAATACTGTTTGAATGCCATAAACCAAGAAAAACCCGCACTTAGATACATTGTAATGAAATGTGAGACTATCAAAGACAATAAGTAGTTTCTAAAAACTTCCAGAGATAAAAAGCAACTCTGGCAATACAAAGAAACAAGGATCAGGTTGATATCCAACTTCTGTGAGAAAAGCAATGTTAAAGTGTTTAAAATGTTAAAAGATCTTAACATCTAATTAGAGGTTTTGGTTTTTTTCTTTTTAAGATTTATCTATTCATTTGACAGGCAGAGATCACAAGTAAGCAGAGTGGCAGCCAGAGAGAGAGAGAGAGAGGAAGGGAAGCAGGCTCCCCTTGGAGCAGAGAGCCCGATGTGGGGCTCCATCCCAGGACCCCAGGATCATGACCTGAGCCGAAGGAGGAGGCTTTAACCCACTGAGCCACCCAGGTGCCCCTAATTAGAGTTTTATATTAACTAAACTATCAATTTAAATGCGCAGTCTTAGATAAACAAGGCATCAGGAATTTTACCAACTACCCTTTTTGAGAATCCTCTTGAGGAAACAAATATATATATATTATTCCATGAGGCCATTATTAGATGGGAAGTAAAGTAGTTAAGGTTACTTTTAAAATAAAAAGCAACCCAAAGATATACCTGAATAATTTTTGAAACAATATCAATATGGCTGGGGTGAGTAGAAGGATTGAGTCAGGGGTGGGGGATTTTGTTGAAGAAGCAAGGGGGGACTGGAGCTACTAAGTTATCACCTTGTCAAGGTATGAGGTGGTGGGTGGAGCTTTAGTTATTGAGATGCTTAAGAAACTGATAGGGGAAAATGAATAAAGGATGACAAATAATGAAACAAGAAGTATGATGGCTAGGGATCAAAAGGTAAGGATATATAGTTGGATAAAAAACAAAATTTATTCCTTATACAAAAAATATTCAATAAGGTTTAATGGATAGAAAAGATGATTAGATCAATACAAATGAAAAGTAGTATGTTATATATTAATAAAAAGCAACTATTTTTAAGAAAGTGTGATAAACATGAGTATGTGTGAATTTAAAAAATTACCTTAAGGAAATGAAAGAACTATGGTCCTTTAAATAAGAATTTAAATTAAATTTAATTTGAATTTAATTAAATTTAAATAGATAAATTAACAATTAGGATTAGATATATCAACTAGAAAAAATAAACAGGTAGCAGAGTTGAATGACTAATCAATATAAATTATTTTCTTCAAATAGAGAACATACCTTCACAAACCTCAACAATTTCCAGAGAACCAAGTTTAGACATAATATATGGTCTGATTATAAATGTAGTAAAATTAAGAATCGATAATCAAAATAGCTGAGAAGTCTCATATGTTGAAAACTTAAAAGAATCTGAATACTTGAAGAAGAAATTATAAGGGAAATTTCAAAATAGAACAAATAACACAGCTGTGACACAGCTATTGCAGTTCTTAGAAGGAGATTTATATCTTTAAATGTATTTTTTCCCAGAATATAAAGAATAATAAAAACATATTCAATTAGCTTGTAATCATGTTTTCATCCAAGTCATGGGTGACAATGTTGAAGAAGAGTGAGCTTAAGATCATGGGTCTTAAGATTTCAAAGATCTCCCTCTCTTAAATCAGTCTCCTAATTGGTAATCCTGGAGCAGGTATTCCATTTTGATATAAATACATTAACTCAGGCAATAATTTTTTTATACCACAGTAAAGACATCGTGGGTATTTCTGTCAAATGACACTTAAATACAGATTTATTCTGTCTGTAGCATTCTCTTTTTTAAAATTTATTTATTTCTTTTCAGCGTAACAGAATTCATTGTTTATGCACCACACCCAGTGCTCCATGCAATACGTGCCCTCCATAATACCGACCATTCTCTTTTATGTTCCATGAAATTTAAAAAAAAAAAAAAAGGAGGAGGAAGAGGGGAGGAAGAAAGGTGAGGAGAATTTCTACCACATGATTATTGTGACTCCTTCCTGATGCCCGATGACTGTCTCTTTACTTTAAAATTATTGACACATTATTTGTTTACTAATTTGTTCAAAATATTTCCTCAACTGAACATAAAGCTTACCAGCCTCTGTAGTTTGGATTACCAACTTTATCTCTTTTTTTGAACATTGCAACAGTTACCCATCCCCAGTCTTGCTTTTACTTATGTTTTCCACAATTCTTCCAAATTTCACAATCTAAAATTTTGGTGGCTGGTAGTAAGGTGGAAGCAAAGAGCAAGATAGACAGCTTATTGCAAATTAATCACGTTAGACTCCTAAGATGATGTCTTTGGATGATTAGTTATGATCATGATAGGAAGAAAATCTCAGAAATGTACTTTCTTTTCTCTCTTGATCCTGAAAACTCAATGGTCAAGAAAGCCAGTGGGCCAGATCCAGAAAGATGTTGGAAATGAACTATTTAAACTGTTCAGGAAGAAAATAATTATTTTTGTGTATAATAAAACATTGTTCTTACGCAGCACACATAATCACCTACTCCCAAGGCTCACTGTCTGCCCTGTGTGTTTCCAAGCAAGGGGCACTTTTCATTCATTTATTGCATGAACCCATGAGAGGGCTGAAATGTTAAATTGCTGAAATTTAACCTTTCTTAAGCCTTGACATTTAAACTTTTTTAAGCTATGAAATGGCAATGACAATGTAACAGCATGTACAAGGCATTGGATGTCCAATAGAGAATAAAAAGACAGAAGCTCTGCTCTTAGGACACTTACCTTCAATGCAGGTACAATATGTTGGATGAAAGTCTCCTAAGCCTAGAAAGTTTCAAGTGAATATATTATTCCAATATGGACATTTTTGAAAGTAAAAGTTTGGGGGCACCGTTAACAATTATGTTGAGGCAATAGGACTGTTGAAGGAAAATCTGTATGTGTGGTCTCCCAAATTAGAGAGGATAGGATGGGGAACCTGGTTGGCTCAGTTGGTTACATCTCCGACGCGTGATTTCCACTCAGGTCATGATCTCAGGGTCATGGGATTGAGCCCCATGTCAGTTTCTGAACTCATCATGGAGTCTGCCTGGGATTCTTTCTCTTTCCCCCCAAACCCCCACCCCACCACTTTTTCTTTTTTCTCTCTCAAATAAATAAATAAATAAATAAAACTTTTTTTTTTTTTTTTTTTTTTTTTTAGAAGAAAGGCTAGGATAGGTTTGTAGTAATAGCAGTGACAGTAGATGGTACTTTTCTTGAAACCTATATGTGTTAAGCACCCTAACAATCACTAGGCACATCATTTCTTTCACAGCCTGTAAGATGGAATATTGAGGCTTTTAGAGGTTCCCAAGGTGTCAGTTCAGGAGTGAGATTTGAACCCATTAAAATACAGAGCCAGTGCTTATAACCAGTGGGTTCGCTAAGTAGGAGACTCTCTAGAAGCTTGAAAGAAGCTTCTGAACACTTAGGGAAACAGATATTTTACAGAATGACTATTCATCTTCTAAAAGGCATCATGACAAGAAGTGATACAAGATGAAAATGTGAATAAGCCTGAGAAGGGGTGAAAGACCTGGAGACTGGGTTGGTGACAAATGACTCCATGAGGTCAGGGCTATTTATAAATACTGAACAATTTTTGTGTCCATGCCATGAACAATGGCTGTGATACTTTCTCATGCAGCTTGGACCACTGGCCATTAGTTTTAACTTGTATTTTTAATGTTTGTACATCCTGATAAGTAGCTGGTTCCTAAAAGATATTGACAGACTCAGAGGATTGAAATCATTTCATTACACTACTTTCCAATTGTCCACCTGTCAGCCCTCACATCATTTGTCCAGGGCACTTGCTATGTACTGTGAGCTCTTTGGGGCTAATGATGTAAAAAGAATTTGAACTTTCAACAGTAAATAATCTGCTAGATAACAGAAGCTGGCTGGATAGAGACCATCTTTGGTGCCACGAACATCCTCCCTCCTGCCAAACATTTTTGTCCTGTGGCGCACCATCTCGAACTCACTTTAACATCCTGGAAATGTTCCCTGACTAAGCAGTTTTGGTCTCAATGTTCTAATCTCTCATGTGGCAAATGTGTTTCTCTGATGGATGTGTGTTTATATGTGTATATGTATAAAAATGAGAAGTTGGCAAGAAATGGAAATGGACTTCTGTAGATAGACTGTCTCTGTTAGTGCTAATATTTA
The DNA here is from genome assembly GCA_004024625.1 of Mellivora capensis. Classification (NCBI taxonomy): domain Eukaryota; kingdom Metazoa; phylum Chordata; class Mammalia; order Carnivora; family Mustelidae; genus Mellivora; species Mellivora capensis. The sequence continues at coordinate 15,024 of PISX010016277.1, forward strand.
TCCATTCATCTTGCCTCACTCTGTATTACTGAGACTCTATATGTAGAGATAATCCCTTTCTGAAATTATAAACAGCATCTTCGCACTTACTGTATGGTGTGATGGAGCTAATAATACCTCAATAAATTGTCCTAGAAGATTATGAGTTTCCAATCACTGTTTTGTGGCATTCAACATAGAATTAACTGAAATAATTTTACTGCATTTATAATTAAAGCTTCAGAAAAAGGAAAGAGAATGTATATTTTATGGCACAGTTTTATGTGGCAAGATACATGTCAATGTAACTTTTCTCTTTGCTAAATGTAAAATGGCCCCCAAAAGTAATTTCACTAGGTCACAAAACTCTTCTTTCTTTTTAAATAAATGAAGTTTCTTTTCCAATAGATGAGAAAGAAAAATCCTTGGCTTCAGGTTATGTGAGGTGAGGAAATCAGGGGAGGCCTCCTATTTGAAAGGATAAGAATGCTCACAATGAAAGTAGTTAGAGAGCCCAGGTTCTGGTTGGCACCATTTTTATCTAGTGTGTGATAGCAGGAAACAGGGTGGATTAAAATCTTTTCAGGTGGATTGAAAAGGTACATTCTCATTACTCTCCTCAGATCATTGGAGGTTCTGTTTATTTTCTGGCTCCTTCTACTTGATACTTCTCTCTAGTTTCCAAGTTTTTCCTTGGAAAAGTTGGTGGTCAATATACAAAGAATTTCCTAACTCTGGCAAGTGGAATTATTTTTCAAATTATCAGTATTATAGTAATTGTTATTACCACTTTAAAGACATTCCTATCCAAATACTTTGAGTATTACAAGAGGGACCCTCATTATGAAAACTCATAATTTTGGATTTCTATCCCTAATATGATAATAGGTCAATTGACTCAAAGAAAAAGAATTCCAGCTGGAGTCTTTTGTGAATGCAGGGGAAATAAAATAGAACAAAAAGAAGAAAACAAAATACAAAATACTCAACAAGCCAATAACTATAAACGAAACGTCCAATGTCTTGTGTTGGAATTTTAATGTAGCATCAAGGAAGTTTGTAGTTGTTAAAATCCAACTCCTTTACCAGGACTGGTTAATACGCTAACTATCTATGAGGTTGGAGAAGTTTCCCTCAGTGGGAAGGTCCCTAATGATATTAGCTACTCCATCATTTAGCCCTTGAGTAATTATTTTGTAAGCATACACATATTATCATCATCCTCATCCTCATTTCTCTGGTACTCTCTAACTTGTGGCATGACAATAATAATTGAAACTTTGTGCAGTCTTATGTAATAACTACTCTAGGATCTGAAGAATTTCTAGCTGATATTTCCATGAATATTTTATTTTATTTTTTTTTAAAGATTTTATTTATTTATTTGACAGAGACACAGCAATAGAGGGAGCACAAACAGGGGGAGTAGGAGAGGGAGAAGCAGGCTTCTGGCTGAGCAGTGAGCCTGATGTGGGGCTGGATCCCAGGATCCTAGGATCATGACCCAAGCTGAAGGCAGATGCTTAATGACTGAGTCACCCACGTGCCCCTCCACGAAACTTTTAAAAGAGAGAAATTTGACTGCTTTTTTCCCCCTTTATCTACAGTCCTTGCAGCTGCATTAAATGAAAGAGAAGTGAATGTTGAACTCATTTAGATCTCCTGGAAAACTAGATCTTTCATGGGCAAAGATAACATCTCATCATGTATGTTGTGAAAACCTAAATTTTAGATTTCAAGGAAGGGAGTGTGTTTTTTTGATAGCATATGTAAATGGGAAAGCTAATCTTATAGTTTTTTTCCCCCTAACTTTCCTTTTTTAGGCATCCCTTGGGACTAAATATCCTCTTACATGAGTTCCATATCTAATATTGTTCAAAATACTTTATTACAATATTATAATTTCTCATGTAACTTGGTTTATTGGGTGTGGCATTAACTTCACCACTTTAGTAGGTTTGGAAGAATGAGACTGGTTACCCTGTTATATGACTTGTAATTCTTAGCTGTTTTAAGCAATTTTCCCCCCAGACTGGCTAAGGTTTAGAGTCCTAAAGTCTAGTATGATTCCCTTACATGGTCCTCAGGCCAAATTCTCCAAAACAGAAGCCTTGTTTGTCGTTTTTGTCATCAGCATGATTTAGTACTGTGACCTCAGTCAAGGTGTGGCCCTGCCAGACAGTAAACACATAAAAAGAATATAACTTCCTTCCGGCAGTAAAAGAGATTAGTTGAAGAAAGTTGGTTGTGACCAAGATAGAGCTGGAGACTGAAATCAAAGGATTTGTTTGTAAGGTAAGGTTCTAGAAATAATCTACTCTTTTCATTATAAAGAGGGTTCAGCATGCTCCTGGTAAGGCCATTTTGGGGACATACGTGGCTTCTAGTTCTGTGTTTTACACCTCATCTGTAGGAGATGCCCCTCTTTGCTTGGAAAGCAAAACTGTTCATTTGATAGGTGAGTAGATTTCTAATTCATGTAAGTTTTTATGTATTAAGAATGGAACGAGTAAATCTACCTTTAGAAATTCATATTTTGATCTTGAGTATAAGGATAATTTGTTAACATTGAGAGAACCTACATGTTTGTGGTATCCGAAGTATATATAATACTTAAGAGAATTTGATATTCAGAGCATCTGACTGATGTGTCTTCTGTTGAAAATTTTAAGTGTGTGATTAAACAACTGATTCTAGACTTGAGATATTGAAATGCATGAAAGAATATGATTAAGCTCTAAAGCATTGGTTATAGTTTGTAAGATTTCTAAGTTGAGGGACGTATCTTGATCTTAAGTTTGAGCCCCACGTTGGATGTAGAGAGTACTAAAAAGAAAATAAATAAACAAATAAAAAATAAAATCATAAAAAACAAAAAAATAAACTTAAAAAAGATTTTTATGATGAACTTAAAACTTATGGACTACTGGGTTTTTGTACTTACAATTTTAATAATTTACATATTAGCTTAAAAAATCTAATGACTACAAATCATGGTCTCCATAAACAAAAAGCCCCCTTCTAACACCAGAACACTCGTGGTGACACTTGGTACTGGTGCAGAAGCAAAAATCCTGCCTGTTTAGCAAATGCTGCCTTCCTTCTCCTAGCCCTGCCCTGTCGTCACTCCCTCCCACCTTCAGCCTGCCTCTAATTAGAGTTCCTTTTTGTACTATCTTATTACAATTCCTTATTTCCACTTCTACCATTTGTGTTACCCAGAAGTTAAGTATTTATTTACATCCCTATCCTGCTACCTACCAAAGTTCATGTTTTGTTCTTCTTTTTGTGCCAGGCCATGTAAGGTGTTATACAGACTCTTTGAAATGTTATATGGTATTGTTCTATAGTCCAAGAGGCTGCACATTTTAATTCAGGAGCTAAGCCTGCTCTGTGTGAAGCAGCCATGAACAAGCAGTACTGTATAGTTCCTGCAGGCTCTGATTTACTAGTTCAGAATGGGCCACAGAAATCCGTACGTGTAAGGAATCTCCAGACGATTCCACTATGCCAGCCAGGTTGGCTATCGCTGGATTAGAGGACACAGGTTATAATCAAGGAAACTAGTTTAAAGGCACTATGTTATTTAAAACTAATATTCAGAAGCCTGAAATAGTGTATCGGTAATGAGTAGAGCAAGACAATGATGCTAGTTTTGAGTGCAGAGCCATCACCTGCCCTCACAACCCAATTTAATGGCTCTCCTAATGGGTTTCAAGGCCCATGTGTACCTGAACAGAGTTGAGGCCTCGCCCTTGCTAGAAAAATTGATGGTAGGTCTTCCCTCCCCTAGGCTGGGCAAGTGTCTGGGAAACTAACAAGGAGCCTGGGATGAAAGGGCCAGAAAGCCACGGGTCCTGGAAAAAGCTTGGCTTGGGGAACTACAAGGTTTTTTGTGTCAACCACAGTGCCATGGGACTGTGTGGAGTCCTCTTGGTCTCCATGAGACCAGTTGAGGGCTGAACAGGTGGGATGGGTTCTCACTGTCCTGAGGCAGACTCGGGACCTCAGCAAAGCCCAGCAGACTTTCTGCTTTTATATCTGTGACTTAAAGGGAGCCTTGCTTTTCATCACCTGTGCAGTTATTGCCTTTGCTCATGCCTGTACTCCACTGAAGCATGTTTCTGTCCACACAGAAGTCCCTCTGAATATTCAGAGAGGGGGAGATTGAGCAGAAGAAGTGCTAGAGTGCAGTAGTGCACTGCTAGTAGTGCAGAAGGCTAGAGGGAAAAAAAGTGACGTAAGAGATATTTAAGATGAAATATTAAATTAAAAAGAGTACTTAGCCTACTAAACCTGTAGATGTGATTTCCTAACTAAACAACTAAGGAATTGCAGGTAAGGTGGTTCCAGTTGAGACTCCACTTTAAGAGCTAGAAGGTCAAGTGCACAAAATATCTCAAAACAGCATAATTATATATAGAGAGAAATAATGAGGAAAAAAAAACATTTTGGTGGGGAAAACTATCCAATTTAAGAATGAAACACTGAATTTTTGTGGGGCAAATATTGGGTAGCTAGTTTTCAAAAACAGAAAATTTATGAGAGATAACTATTAATGAAATAAAAAAGTTATGGTAGTATTTACAAATTAATTAGAGGAGAAGAGTAATTAGAAATGATCAAACTGACAAACCATAAGAGACTCTTAATCTCACAAAACAAACTGAGGGTGGTGGGGTTATGGACATTGGGAAGGGTATGTGCTATGGTGAGTGCTCTGAAATGTGTAAACCTGGCGATTCACGGACCTGTACCCCTGGGGCTAATAATACATTATATGTTAATAAAAAATAAAAAGAAAAGGAAATGATCAAACTAACAAAGACAAGGAAATTTTCTTTTAAAAAAAGAAACTATAATTCAAATCATTTGTATATGTGTGTGTGTGTAAAATCAGGTATATTAGCCATTATTGTATATGCAAATAAGCTGGATACTCTCATTAAAGATAACTGTTTTGTTGTGTTGTAATATATATCCACTTATCACTATTTATAATAATCACAAATAAATACAGAAAGCTTGAAAATAAGGGTGAAAATAGAATAATAAAAAAAATGGCAATATGAAACAAAATAAGACTATTAAACACCTACCAAAACACCCTGGGAAGTATTGTATACACCAGGGATCTAAGATTCAAACACAGATCTTCCTCCACTTGCAATGGGGTTATGTCCCAATAAAGTCATTGTAAGATGAAAATATCATAAGTCAAAAATGCATGTAATACAGCTAACTTACTGAGCATCATCGTTTAGACTAGCCTACCTTAAGCTTGCTCAGACACTTACAGTAGCCTATGGTTGGAAAAAAATCATTGAACATAAACCTGTTGTATAATAAAATGTTGAATAATTCATGTCATGTACTGAATTGTGTACTGTACTGAAAGCGACAAACAGAATGGCTATCTGGGGACAGAATGTTGTTGGTGTTACTTGTTGGCCCTCATGGTCGCATGGCTGACTGGGAGCTGCGGCCACTGCCCAGCATTGTGAGAGAGTATCCTACTGGTTATTGCTAGCCTGGGGAAATACCCAGATTTGAAATTCCACGTATGGTTTCTACTGAATGCATGCTGCTTGTTCACATCACTGTACAGTAAAAAATAAAAAAAAAAAGAATGTAAGTCAAGCCATCATGAGTCGGAGACTCTTTGTAAAATGAGTTGATGGAGATACCTTGGCAAATGAATGGCCCCTGAAGATTCTCGAAGACTAGCAGTCCCATTCTGCTACACTGAGGTGCCTAAGCGAAGAGGGATAAAGGCTGATTTTATTTAATCTCATTCTAACTATTAATCTCTATCTGTTAGTTTTTAGCATTTTATGTATAAATAGATCCTGGACATCTTAGGGGCAGGTGAAATAGTCTCCAGAGTAATGATTATGAGGAGTGTGTGTGTGTGAGGAGTGTGTGTGTGTGTTTAAGTTCCTTTTTATATAGCATAGCTGGGAGAAATCCAAGCCAAATAAAATGAAAGTTAAGGTTGTAAGGACATGTTTCCCTAGTTTTCTGGGCTGTAGCTTCAATTTCCACAGAATGATGTGGGACCTTCTCTGAGTCATTTGAAACTCCCCTAGACAAAACACTCACAGTCCCAGCCTACGGAATAAGCCTGCATTGGCAAGAGGCTGGACTAACAAACCTATTTCTCTGATTCTTATTTTGACATTACAGTGAGTATACAATCTTTATTTTTAAAACACACACACACACACACACACACACACACAATTGTTACATCATTTTTCCTTGTGGGTAAGGAATCACTATGCTATCATCATTACTATTGTCTGGCCTTCCTTGATGAGGTAGGTCAATTAAATATATTATGTGTTGCTAAGTTTTCTGATCTTTAAAGCATTCTCCGATTCATGCTTTTGCATATGTATTTGAGGATAGGGATACAGCTTTTCTCCCAAGTATCTCGAGGAGGGGCAATATTACTTCAGGAGGGGGAATATTTTTTTTGAGAAATTTCTGTATTAGATATTTCCAATTCCTTTAGCTAGATTTCCAGTATCATTGTTGGGGCTAGAATATATATATATATATATATATATATATATATATATATATATATATAAACATATTAATAAATATTTAATGTAATAGAAGCTCTTAAGGATAGTCACTAAGTTCTTGCTGTGAAATTCATAATTCTATTACTTAAAAGTTATTTCTTACTTTTTAAAAAAATATTTTTATTTACTTATTTGTTAGAGAGAGAGAGAGAGTGCACAAGTAGGGGGAGCAATAGGCAGAGAGAGAAGCAGACTCCTTGTTGTGCAAGCAGTTGATGCAGGATTTGACCCCAGAACCCTGGGATCATGACTTGAGCCAAAGGCAGATGCTTAATTGACTGAGCCACTCAGGTGCCCCTATTTCTTACTTTTGAGATAAAATTCAATTCATTATTTTAAAGTGCAAAATTAATTATTTTAATTTAGTGCACAATTCAGTGACACTTAGTGTTCTTACAATGCACAACCACCAGCTCTCTCTGGTACACCCTGGATCCACTAAGTAGTAACTTAATTCTTCTTCCCCCAACCATTTGGTTTATGTCTTTATGGATTTGCCTAGTCTGGCTGTATCATAAGTGATAACTAATTTTATATGTCAGTTTTACTGGGCCACAGGAGACGCAGATATTTACTCAAACATTATTCTGAGTGTTTCTGTGAGATACTTTTGGATGAGGTTAACATTTAAATTAGTAGAATGTATAAAGCAGATTGCTCTTCCTAATGTGGGTTGGCCTCATCTGATTAGTTGAAGGCCCGAAGAGACCAAAAGTGGACTTCTTCCTGTCTGATGGCTTTCAAACTGGGACCTTGACATTTTTCTTCCTTTTGGACCAGAACTGAAACATTAGCTCTTTTTGGTCTGGAGCCTAACAGACTTTGGACTGAACTTAAACTTGACTCTCCTGGGTGTCCAGCTTGCTGATTCACCTATAGATCTTGCCAACCTCCAAAATCTCCTGAGCTAATTTTTAAAATAAACCTCATTTTCTGTATATATCTCCTATTGATGCTGTTACTCTGGAGAACCCTGACTAATATATCATATAATAAGAATCATATAATATATGGCCTCTGTGTCTGGCTTCTTTTACTTAGCATAGTGTATTTGAGGTTCATCTAAGGGTAACATGTATCAGTACTTTGTTCCTTTCTTAGCTGGGAATTATCTCATTGTATGTATTTACAACAATTTATTTTTCCATTCATTCATTGATGAACATTGGGATTGTTTCTAACTTTTGGCTACTATGAATAATGCTGCTATTTTTGTGTGCAATTTTACGTGTGGACATGTTTTAAATTCCCTTGGGTATATACATATGATTGGAATTGCTGGGTCATACATTAATTGTACATTTAAATGTTTGAATAATCACTCGAGTATTTTCACAGTGACTACACAATTTTACACTGTCGTCTGCAAATGTATGAGGGCTCCTATTTCTCTACATCCTTGCCAAACATGTGATTTTATATTTTCTTCATTAAAGCCAACCCAGTGAGGGGCACCTGGGTGGTTCAGTCAGTTAAGCATCTGCTTTCGACTCAGGTCATGATCCTGGTGTCCTAGGATTGAGCCCTGTGTCAGAATCCCTGCTCAGTGGGGAGCCTGCTTCTCCATCTCCCTCTGCCCCTTTCCTTTTCACACTCTCTTTGTCTCTCAAATAAATAAAGATAATCTTAAAAAAAAATAAAGGCAACTTAGTGGGTATAAAATGGTATCTCATTGTGGTTTTGATTTTTGTTTCTTTAACAATCAGTGATGCCGATATCTCTTCATGTGATTGTTGGTTATTTGTATGTATTCATTAAAGATATTTTTATTCAATTCCTTTGCTCCATTTTTAAATTGTGTTATTTATTGTTGATCTGTACATGTTCTTTATGTATTCTGTATACTAGCCCCTTATGAGATATATTATTTTGCAATATTTCCTCCCCCTTCTGTAGATTTCTTTTTCATTTTCTTAATAATGTCATTTGTAGCACAGAATTCTTAATCTGATGAAATCCAGTTTCTCTATTTTCTGTTGTTCTTTCTTTTGGAATTATAGTAAGAATCTGTTGCCAAATCTGAAAATAAAAGATTTTCTCTTATGTTTTCTTCTAAGAGTTTTGTAGTTTTAGCTCTTATATTTAGGTCACTGATCCATTTTGAGTTAATTTTTGTATCTGGTATTTTGTATATGGTAGAGGTCTCACTTCATTCTCTGTATATGGTTATTCAACTGTCCCAGAACCACCTATTGAAGGGTGCTTTACCCATTAAATGATCTTGGCACCATTGTTGAAAATCAGTTGGCATTTTTTCTGAACTCTCAGTTCTATTTCTTCTCTATCTGTATGTTCTTATAACACTACCACATTATTTTGATTACTGTAACTTTTTTAGTAAGTTTTGAAATTGCAAAATTCCCAGTATGAGTTCTATTACTTTATTTTCCTTTTTCAAAATTGTTCTGGCTATTTGGGGCCTTTTGTGATTCTATACAAAGTTGAGAGTCAAGTTTTCCATTTAGGAAAAGAAGGCCATTAGAATTTTGATAGGGATTACATTGAATCTGTAGACTGTCTTGGACACTATAACCATTTTAACAGCAACTATTGCTGTATTAACAATATTAGATCTTCCAGTCCATGAACATAAGTCTTTTCATATGTTCAAGTTTTCTTTAATTTCCATCAGCACTATGTTCTGATTTTCAGTAAACAAGTCTTTCATCTGTTTGATTAAATTTGGTCTTAGACTGCTATTGTTAATGGAATTGTTTTGACAATTTCCTTTTTGGATTGTTTATTTCTGGTATATAGAAACACAAGTTTATTTGTGTGTTTATTTATATCCTATAATTTTGCTAACTTCATTTGTTTTCTTTAACCTTTTATTTGTGTGGACGCTGGAATTTTCTTTATACAAGTTTGAATCATCTCTGAATAGGGTTAGTTTTACTTCATTTTTTTCCCAATATAGATGTCTTTCATATTTTTCTTGCCTTATTTCTCTGGCACAATCATGAATACCAATGGTGAATGCAGACATCCTTGTCTTGCTCTTGATCTAGGTCTTTTGCAGTTCAGTATGATGTTAGGTGATGTTTTCTTCTAAATGTCTTATATCATCTTAAGGAATTCTTTTCTATTCCTAGTGTGCTGATTATTTTTGTCATGAGAGGGTGTTGAATATTGTCAAGCACTTTTTCTGTATCTATTAACAAGATCCACCTTTGCATTCCTAAAATATGGAAAGGGCTTGGCCACTATTTCTTCAAATATTTTTCTTATCTTTCTGTCTCTCTTCTCCTTCTGGGACCCCCTCCCCATCATGCATATGTTGGTATATTTAATAGCATGCCATGGAAACTGAGAGCTTTGTCTTTGTCTTTTTTTTTTTTCTTTTTCTGCTCTTCAGATTGGGTAATCACAATTGAACTATCTTTAAGTTCACTGATTTTTTCTTCTCCTGTTTGAATCTGTTATTGAATACTTTTAGTAAATTAAAAAAAATTCAGCTGTTTTATTTTCAGCTCCAGAATTTTTAGTTTTTTTTTTTTTTTTAATAATTTCTTTCTATTGATATTACTGATTGATTCATTCAGGTTTGTCTTCAGATTGTATAAATCTCTTGCTTTTTACTGAATCATTCATATACTGTTCTCCTGACTTCCTTTAGTGCTTTCTTCATGATTTTCTTTAGCTCTTTGAACATATATAAGACAGTCAATTTCAAATCTTTGTCTAGTAATTCCAATGTTTGGGATGGTTTTGTTAATTTCTCTTTTTTCCTGTGAATGGGCCATACTTTCCTGCTTCTTTGTGTGCTTTATAATTATTTTGTTGAGATGTGGAAGTCTGAATATTATGATGTGGTAATTCTAGAAATCAGATTCTATCGCCTCTGCAGGTGTTGCTGTCGTTATTTGTTGAAAGCTGGAGCTATCCCTTTTTTTAGTGAATTTTCCAATCTATTTTTTACAAAAACTGTGTTCCTTGTCATATATGGTCACTTGAGTGTCTGTTGTAGTATCACTGCAATTAGTCAGTGACCTCACAGAGATTTCCTTAAGTGTTTGGGTCCAATAAGAAAATAAAATTTAAAAAAGTGCACCTCTATTTTTTAATTTCCCCTGGCCAGTGGTTGGAGAAGCCACTTCAGTTAGCATGGTTTGATATAAAGGTCAGCCTATGTGCTGGCCCCTCAGCTATCAAAAGCAATTGTCAGAATGGATAATCCCTATTTTTGGAATACAAAGTCATTATTCCCCAAACTGACATGGGCTAACCACATGAGGATTATGGGTGCTGTCCCCTTTACCTTACAGCTGCCACAGGGCTTGGGAATGGGAGATGTTGTCACTAAGTGAAACACACACACACACCAGTGAAGTTTGTCAGGCTCCTTTTACCTTAGGCAATCTACCTACAAGTGTTTGTCTAGACTCCAGAGTTGCACAATAGTTGTTCCAGATAGTTCTTGCCAACTCAAAAGTTTTTTGATGGAAGAACCAATTCCTGAAGATTCTTATTCAACTATTTTTGGTAATATAGTAACTCCTTTTCTGTTACTTTTGTCTTCTCCTGATAAAGAAGAATTCAAAGCAATGTTTAGGCAACTTAGCAAAAATCACTGTGTAAAGTCTTGGTAGAAATGACTCACTCACTAATTTTCCTACTTTGTTGCTATGAACCATAGAATAATAAGTGGGCATCTGGAAAATATATCAGAATTTTAAAACAGCCAATGTGGATAAACGATTCCTTTGCATTCTGGAACCTCCTGGGGACAGTAGAGAAATATGGTGATTTGAAGGCTATTGTGAGCAGTGTGTTTGTTTTTATAATTAGTTATATTAAATTCCAGAAGAAAAGATCATTATTTAAGAGCACTATATTGTAAAAAGAAAGGAAAATTTAAAATAATTACTGTGGGAAACAACCTCATATCCATGAGTAATCAGTTTGGGATAAATTTACAGTATGAGCTGTATGCCATTATGAAACATCTCTTAGAACAGCTAAACCAAGGTACCTTGGAAGCTTGGGAAAGTACAAGTAATAAGTTAGTATGATGCTTTTCTTTTCCAAAGCAATGCTATTCTTTCCTGCGGCACATGTCCAAGTCAGCAAACTTCTTGAGAGGAGGAGGTAATATCACACAAATGAAATTATAATTGTGTAAAACACAGCTACTTCTTGGAATTTCAAACCCTCTGGAAATAACTACAAAAAATGGATATTCAGTTTTTCCTAAATTTTTAGTAAGGGAAATATTAACAAAACATACATCTCTATTATGTAATGCTAATAACTCTCCACAAGGTAAACTGCTTTATTTATTTATTTATTTAGGTTTTATTAGCAGAGCTTAAAAAGATTAGTTGTTGACCTAGGCCTAACAGAAAATTAATTTTAAAAGTCTCATCAGAGAGGAGAATTTATAGATCACTGAGTCAAACTCTCTGGTTCTATAATGAGACCAAAAAATGTTAATTGGGCTAAAATCCAATTTTGTATTTTGTTAAGTAAGAACAACTTGCTTCCTAGGTCATTCTGATTTTAATTATAAAATTTATTGTACATTTTAATATGTCAGAATCATAAGTGTTTTCTATAAAATTCCTAAAAATCAGAATTTACTCCTAAATTTAGTTTTTTTTTCCCCCCAACCAATTTGTATATATTTAGATCTTAAAAACTCCCTTGGCAGATCCACAACAAGTGTGCCAGATTAAAATCTGAAAATAGTAACAGCAATAAACATAGAAAAGGTAAAAGAATAATGGCAGACTTAGGTTTTGCTGGCACATGAGAGGTCAGTTTTTGAGATATTTGAGATAGTATAGAGTCTCACTGTGTACAAACAACCTGATAATTTGTTAAAATTTCTTAACTTAGTTAGCATTTTAGAGGGAAGACATTTTGACAAAAGCCATGTCATATAACCTTCAGTTTCTGCATTCATTAACTTTTTTGAGAAGCAAATGATTCAGATAAGGAGGAATATTTCTGAGGCAGTTATTCATCTCACATGTATGTCTCAATGAATCCCAAGATATGAAATATTCTATACAACTTGACAAAAATTATATTGACTACAGGGAGTTAAAATATTATAAAAACTCATTTCAGGTATGTATGGATTGTTGTCTACTCCGTTCTGTGCCATTTGGAATGTTTATAAAATTTTATGAAGAGATAATTATACAGATGCAAACATATATGCATAAATGTATAGGACGTGTGTGTATGTGTATACAAACACATATGTTTATATTTTACATTTCATTTTCACAGTATGAGGGAAATATAAACTTTGCTTAAAGAAAATTATGGCTTTTGACATCTCTTTAAAGGTTTTGCTGGGCAGTGTGGCATGAACATCTGCTACATGCTGAATGGTTCTGATGGTGTTAACTGAGAAGGAGGAATCATTTCATTGGAGACTATAATTCTCAGCTTCAATAAGAACTTTTTAGCTATTGCAAATGTATTTCATTGTCACTTTAAACATTCTGAGCAATGGACAGACTCAGCATAATAAATTTGTAGAGCTCACTGTGGTTCATTCTCTGAGAGCTTCCATCTTTGTCTGTCTTTTGAGATGTGAATAGGAGCCCTAGCACTACTCTAGGAGGTGTCAAGTTTTTTGTTTGGGTTTGCATCATCTTGGAAACCTTTTTTTCTCTCTTCAATTTGTAATTTCTTAAAACGTCTTTGTGAATTTCCCCCCTTTTCTGCATATTGGTGTTCAAGATGGTGGCCGGCGGCAGGCCCCTGCAGCCTCAGTGGGAACTGTGCTCAGGAATGTGCACAGCTGTGGAAACCAGGGCAGCTATGTGGAGGAGATTTTGCAGTTGTTCAGTTTGCCATATAATGAACGCACAAAATATTCCAGTCAGAAACCAAGATTGCTTTAGTTAAAATTCATAGGGGAAAAGAAAACAGGTGAGACCAGATTATTTAACCCAATTAAAATCAGGGAACTTTCTTCATTATCTTCAAATAGTTTATTTTTAAACACACCATAGTGTGACTTTTCCCTTTGCTCTACTGTGACATAAGGATGAATTTTCAATTTATGTGTACTATGAGGTGCCAGAAAGTACTAAGGTAGTTTGAGGGATATATATTCCTCAGAGCTTCCTGGGTTCACTATGGAGGAATATTGCTGGAAAATTGAAGATCCTAAATGAGCTCTTGAAGTCTCTTCTTAGAACTTTCATGAAATGATAAGTGAGTTTCAGTAAGGAATCAGATAACAACGGGGACTCAGGACAAGTGGTGAAGGAATGGTATGGAGGGAAAATCTGCCTCTTTCTAGATGTTTCCTTCTCTCCTTTGTCTTAACTCTCTCTTTTCCTGGTTTACATTTTTTCTCTTTTTTTCTTTTCCTTTCTTTTCTTTCACTCCCTTTTCTCCTCTCACATTTTATTTTTTTATTTTTTAAAAGATTTTTTTTTTTTTTTGAGAGAGAGAGAGTGAGGGGGAGAGAAAATAATAAGGGGGAGGGTCAAAGGTAAAATGATCTTTTGACTCTGGGATCATGAGCTGAGCAGAAAGCAGATGCTTAACCAACTGACCCACCCAGGTGCCCTCCTCTCAGTGCAGTCTGTTTCTCCCATCTGTGGGTTCTCTGACCCCTTCCCCAAAGCATTCATGTTACATGTATGTATTTATTACTTTTAGAAATCAACCAAAAATTCTGATATAAAATATTGAATGTGATTGAGAGAAAGATGCTGAAATTGTGCTCAAAGAAGAGCAATGTTTTCTATTTCATCAGAGAATCCAGTAATTTTTATGAACTGTGGAACAATAGTATTTATGGATGAGTTTCACGAAGGCAAAGCAAGCTCAGAACCAGGATCTAGGAGGAATAGGCTAGGAGGAATAGGTGTTAGGGAACTGATGTCTGCTTTAGAGTCAGAACACTCACTGACTTGCTGCTCTGAGAGTGTTTCAGAAAAGGAGGGTCGGGCCTGGCTGGGGGACTTTGTGGGAGGTCACACAAGGTGAGGAACTTGGCGGTGTTGATCTACCAGCCTCAGGAATGATGTTATAGTGAGGTGAGGGTCTTGAAGCAAATCTTCATGAACAAAGCTATTAGTCTAGGTAAATAACCCATTTTACTAGGTTCCTGTCTTATTTTCCTGAACCGAGTAACTTAGTTATTTTTGCTTGTTGTCAGTGTTGCTTATCACAGGGACATGAAAGTATTTTTGGACTCACTTTTCAGCCCGCATCACCTTGTCATGGGTGCACATCAATATGGCATTTCACAGTTCTTATACTTGGGTTACATGTCTTTTCCTGAAGAGTGTGAAGAATTAATAGCACATTATTATTTTTTTATCATGATAAATATGTTGCCTGGCAGCAATTTTAAGCCTAATCTTAAAGTCAAATGTGGAATATAAATGACAAGACAAAACAAAAAAATCTCAAAAGCCTTTCCTTGTTCCTACCTCTTAATGAAGCACTGGGATCACAGGGTTACAGAGATGACCAGAAAATCTCAGCACTTGGGTGGTTCCTGGCACACGGGGCTGGCAAGATTTAACATAAGAATAAAATTTTATAACGGAGGTGAATGGACCACACTGATTATTTCTGCAAGAAGGCATTTTTTTTCCCCGATGTTGTGGTTTTCCTATTGTGACAGACTCCGCTGACTTCTGCTGATCTCAGAGGTCAGCAGGTGTATTCACACTAGTTTTCCTGAAATTTGTCATTGCACACACTTTTCCAGATTTGTAAACTCTGCTAAACCATGCCATTTACTCAGGAATAAATAGAGAAAGGCCATTCAGTTAGCTAATGATACTAATCGAGTGCTTATTTGGCAGGGCAATACACCATGTCCCTGAAGATTCCCCACGTAATGACAAAGAGAGTTTGTGGTTTCTGAGAGCCAGGCATGCCAGATTTAAAGTTCTAGGGCAAAGAAATTATATATAATCAAAATAGGTTAATAACTCAGTGTCTGTATGCAGATTTATTTTCTCTTGACAGACTGAGGCCTGTTCTGAGAAGTATCAGTAGCATGGTGAGCTAGTCTAGAATCATGTAATATGAAGAGCAGTTAGAAGAATTAGGCATTTTTAGCCTGGGGAAGAGAAGACATAATGGGGACAAGATAGTTGTCTTTAAACATTTGAGAAGCTGTCAGATGGGAAAGGATTAGACTGTTCTGTGAAACTCCAGAAGGCATAAATATGGGGAAGTTTAAAGGAAGCAGGTTGGGGTTGAAAAGAAATTTTGAACAGTTTGATTTATACAAACAAGGGATGAGTTCTAAAACACCATAAGGTGTGTTCATGGAAGGAATTTCTGCTCCAATTAATTCGTGGACACATGGATTAGGTATCTTTGAAGGTACCTTCCAACTCTCAGATTCTGTGATTCTTGGATATGAAAATTCCACTTGACATAGAGTCATTTCTGTTTACCACAACCAGTCACAATAACACACTTAAAGGTGTGCTGACATCCACACTGAAACATGGCTTACAAGCACCCCAGAGACATGACCTCTGACAATCTCTATCCTTCTCCAGTCCAACTCTCCTCCTCACTCTCCGAATCAGCTGCTTTCCTGCTGCTCCTAGACTTTTCTTTTTTTCTTTCTCTCTTTCTTTCTTTCTTTCTTTCTTTCTTTCTTTCTTTCTTTCTTTCTTTCTTTTTCTTTCTTTCTTTCTTTCTTCTTTCTCTTTCCTTCATTTGCGATAGAGAGAGAAAGAGAGAGAGAGAGCACACAAATGGGAGGGGGGAGCAGAGGGAGAAGAAGAAGTAGACACACCGATGAGCAGGGAGCCTGACGTGGGGCTCAATCCCAGGACACTAGGATTATGACCTGAGCTAAAGGAGACGGTTAACCAACTGAGCCAACCAGGCACCCCTAGAATTTTCTTTTTAGTTCAGAGTCATCATACATCCTCGTCCTTCAGCCTTGAATTCTCTCCTTCCACTCTTCCTCACTTAACTC
The DNA here is from genome assembly GCA_004024625.1 of Mellivora capensis. NCBI lineage: Eukaryota > Metazoa > Chordata > Mammalia > Carnivora > Mustelidae > Mellivora > Mellivora capensis. The sequence continues at coordinate 31,524 of PISX010016277.1, forward strand.
TGTACATCTCCAGGTAAATGTCTTCCTCTCCCAGGGAAGCCTTTAGTCACCAGGTTCATTTCCCTTTTTAAAAGCCTGCACGGCACCATACACTGCCCTTTTACAGTGTTCATCCCACCATCTGAGAACTATTTTTTCACATCTTTTCTACGGTTTTCTATAGGACTTGAGGGTGGGGACATGTCCCTGGTTCATGGCTTTATCATCAGTATCTTGGCACAGTTCTGAGCACATTTTCCAAAAATATTTGCTAGATGAATGTTATCCTCCTGGATTTAAAAATGCTCAGATATATTGATATCAGGTTTACTTTTAAAGTTTCCAGGACTCATCATTGTATGTAACTATGAGGGAGTTATGATGATTTAGAATTGGAAAGCTTTTGAATATTTTTAAGATTTTGATAACTTTACAGTATTGCAAAACTTCTTTCACATGGTAATACCTCTAGAGTTCTTGGAGCAGCTCTCCCCACATATTACTACAATGATCCACCTAATGGGAGGTGGGAGCAAATGGGAGCAAAAAACCATGTCAGATTTGCCTGATTTGGGGGCACAGTAACGGGAAGAAGTACTAGAAGGGAAACAAGTGCTAATAGCGAGAAAAGGTGGTAAAGAGAAAAAGCCAGAGTGGCTTTGCACACAATTATACTTGGTTTACTTCTCAGCTAAAGTGAGAATTTATGATTAACACACCTCTCTGCCATCCCACACTACAAGCTCTAATGACCTGATAACTGAACACACAGGACAATGTTTAGCTGTGACATCCAGGAGGGAAATTTTTACACTACTTTAGTGTAATTCAGTACTATTGTCCACTTTTGTTTTCTGAAAACCTGTTCACTTCCCTGCTGCTTTTGTTAATTTCTGTTACTTCTGTCTAAGAAAAGTTAATTTCTGTCTCAGACATTTTCAACCTTTTGACAAGTTTTCACCCTGGTTGGCATGGAAAAAAAAAATCACCAGTTGGTTTTCATGGTGGAGCCTGGATCCATGTTTACTGTCTATGGTTCATTATGAGAGGTATCCCTGAACTTGTTTGGTAGTCTGGAGACCACACTGAAAGGAAAAGATATTCATTCCTTTGAACTTGTGTGATTACATGAAACCGTTTTTCTCTTCCTGCCCATCCATCCTGTTTGCTTTTCTTCAAGGAAATAACCCAATCTTGTGCTACTGACTGTACTGATAGAAGTAGAAGCCCTTTAATAGGCAATGTAACAGATTTGTGTATAATATTATTAGCGTCAACTGCTTACAGAGGCCCTTAGAAGTTGTTTCGACCAGGGAAGAGATGGTAATCATAGTTATGACCCCTTTTGCAGCAACTGCCATGGTCCCAGGAATATCAGTCCCAAATTGTTGCTTTAGCAGTGACAATGGAAAGAAGAGAAACGCATCTGAGCCACTGTGGTGTCTGATGCCCAAATGGTGACTTGATCCATTTTCAGTAGGGAATGGGGTTTGAGTTATTTTTTCCAGAACTGAAGATATGTCTATGATGAGTCATCCTTGCTCTTAGTGGTTATGTTCAAGTCAACAAGTATTTCCTGAGAAATTCAGAGGAATACTACAATGAGTAAGAATCTTACATTGAAGCTCTTCTTGGCCTACAGACCTCATTGCATTATTTGGGGACACATGGATTGATTGTGTGACATTATTCCCATTAGCAAGATAGCAAGATGCTTAGGTCAGTGGTGCCAACTGTTGTGTGAGTATGAGTCACGTAATAGAGAAATAAAGTCCTGTGGTTGTTTTTTATCATAATGCAACAACTGGAATATCGGAGGGGGCCTTCCAGATGAAGTCCTGGTGGGAAGGGGTTGGTGGGCTGGGAATTGACAACAATGTGGCCAAGGTAGATGTTGCTCAGAAGCTCAAATGGACCACTGCAGTCTAGATCTATTAAACAATCCTTTGGATCTATAGTTGGAAGAACAGGGCAATAAAGTCAGATAAGAGGAACAGATAAAAACTGACTAGTGAGAAGACGGTTAAAATACTTGTTCTTGAAAGAATAAGAAAGAATCCAGAATGAGTCTTTGCTGGCAAGCCCTTCCCTGGTGTGACCTCAGCTAGCTGGGGGCGCTGCGCGCGTGGTCGCTCTAATCCCAAGGGCTCTTTCCAAACTGCTACATGTCCATGTGTGCATTCCTGTAGAAGCCTGCAGCCGCACGTGAATACAATGAAGACAATCCTTGTCTCTGGGACTGTCAGCCTGTCACATTTGATGAGTCTTAGATTTGAAAAGGAAAAAAAGAAACCAAACACTCACATCAAACAAATATGCAGTAGCCAGAGCTGAAAAAGAAAATAGGCCACACTGGTGGACCTCTCTCTATCTCTCTCTCTGAAAAAAAAAGAAAAAAAAAAGTCACATGAATTCAAATTTGGAACAAGACTGCATCCTCCACAAGGCCTGCCTCACTGAAAGCTTTGGGTGTCCGTGGGTATGCTGCATTGCTCCATCTGGCAAAGACAGAGGGAGGTGATTCTGGACAAATTGAAGCAGTGCAGGGAAACCTGGCACTAAATTTAGCAAGAAATCTTGTAATCCTGCAACTGGCTGAGTCCGTTGCTGGGTAGGCTCTGTCCACACAGAGCCCTACAAAGCCCTCAAGGACAACTGATGGAGCATGGGCAGAGAGCCATGTGGTCCTGGAAGAGGCTTTCTAATCTCTTATTCTTGTTTTCTAAAACTAGTGCACTTTTTAATTTTTTTTAAAGGCTGGAAAGATCCCTTTGTTATTGGCCTTCCATTACCTAATTAAAATAAGAACAGCATGTGAGAAAACCGTTAACATATAAGAAGAAAGTCACTCTCCTCTTGGGCATGTTGGACTTCCAAACCTTGTAAGATGTTCCCCTGGAGGGTGACTCACACCCTCAGGATTACTACTCCCAAGCACCTCAGAGGGAACAACATTTGGTGTGTCAAAGAAAGGACATGCAAGAAGGGGGAGGATTTTCCACAAAAGTACAGCTTCCTGCCAGAAAGCACACGTGAGGACAGGACATTTGGGCATAAACAACTCACACATCGCAAAGAGTGAGAAAAACTCAGAGATGACTGCTGAGAGGGTTGAAGAAATCCATATATTTTTCAGAATGTGGCAAAAGTCCTCTGTGGTCACTCTATCAGGAACTAAAGTATTAAAGTAGACCTTTATTATGTTAAGCCAAATAGGACCTCCCCTTTCAAGAAATAAAGTTTAAAAAAAATGTGGGCAAGAAACTGGAATCCTGATTTTTCATGTGATCCTGAGTCTATTACCTAAATATTTTATTTCATTTTCTCTGTATTTATCTGTAAACAATTTTATGACTTATCTCTCCACCTCAGGGGGCTCTATGACAAGAAATTAGGGCCATAGCTCTGTTCTCCATCTACTACAGGGTTGAGTACACACTCTCACCGGGGAGTGGTGAGGGCTTCTCTTTTGGGGGGCAGATTGAGGGTTAGCCTAATACAGATTGAGGGCATTCAGTCTCAGTGAGGCAACCAGGGCCAGGTGGACAAGGGCAAAGGGCAGAGTAGAAATGAGCCTGTTCTCCCTTCAGCTTTCCTATAATAATTTCACACTCTTGACAATAGAGACATTTTAAGGGTTGTCTCTGTTGAGCTTCCCACTCCATCCCCATACCTATCTCTGTTTCAGCTTCCACCTTTGTAGATTTCCCTTGGTGCCATTTTTCTCTGACTCCATTCTCTCACTCCCCAGCTCTTGCTGCTCCCCTCTCAGTTCTGTGCTCCATGGCAATGTCCTCCCTTGCACAATCTCAGCTACTGCTGAAGGGTTTCAGTTTTCTACCTGTAACTTAAATTTTCTGCTGGAGCTCCAAGACATGATAAACTGCATGCCAAACCCAGAGGCCTTGTAGATATCCCCATATCAATATTTCCCAAATCAGACATATTCACTAATTTGCTTATTAATAAGCTGCTATATGCCAGATCCTGTGTGAGAAATCAATAGCCAAGCCAACCAATAACATATTGAATGATAAAACAGTTTTAGCATCATTTTTGGGACCACGGGCTTTGGAGAGGGAAAAGCTGGGTTTTGTCACTTTTAAGCTGTATGAACTTAGATGAGTTACAGAACTTCTCAGGATCTCAATTTATTCACTGTAAAAAGAGGATAATAACATTACCGTCTTGAAGTGCCATTGTAAGAATTAAATGTGATAATGTTTGAAAGGTACATAAACAATGCATGGTATGTAGCTAAGATCAGTAAATATTAGTGGTCAGGAAAGAGATGTAAAAGAAATATAGGGACAGCTAACAATTTCTTAGTGGATCAGGGATGACTTCATAGTGGTAGAGGAGTTGAGATCATCTCTCAAAGATGACAAGCAGTCAGACAGATGGGAGTGGGGAGGGGAGATCTATTCCCCCATTTGTAAAGGGATGGAGAGTGAAATAGCATGTGACATTTGTTGAATCTTAAGCAGTGTAGTACCAAGAGCAAGGAATTTGTGGGAATTAATGAGGAGAGATGAAGGTAGAATGTATGGGAACATCGTATCATGAAGTATCTTGTGTGTTAATCTAAAAAGTCTCAAATTTATCCTGAAAGCTATGGAAGAATTGAAGGAATTTCAACAGGAAAATGACATGATCAGATTTGTATTTCAGAAAGAACACATAGGCAACTGTGTGAAGTAGGGATTGGAGCTGTGCCAGACTTGAGGGAAGGAGACTAGTTAGGAGGCAGTTGTGGTAATCCAGGCAAGAAGTGATGAGGGTCTGGATTAAGGTAATGACTTTGGGGATAGAGAGAATGGTATGGAGATGAGTCAATATTAAGGAGTTAGAATCTGTAGGACTTGGTAGCTCAGTGTGAAGTCTCAATGAGAAAAAAGAATCTGGGATGCCTGCCAAATTTCTGTGTGGGCAAGTGGATGGATGGTAACATCATTCAATGAGATATGGAAGTTGGAAAGAGGAAAAATTTTGATACTGGGTCCAGTTTGGGACCTAATGATATTTCTATTAGATTAATTTAAAGACTGGTGTTAATGGAAGTCTGGGTTTTTTTTTTCCACATGTAAATAACCAAAGTCCAGGGGATGATAAGTAGTGCAGTCTGTTCAGATGAAGAATCAGGTGTCAGGCGAAAAGAGCCAAAAGCAAAGACTTGGAGGGATAATGGACATTTAGGAAGGAAGCTAACAAATTGGTGACATAGTCTAGATTAACAAGTCATGGAGCTCAAAAGAGAATCAGGAAAGTTAGCATTGCAGGAAGTGAATGGTCACAGACACACAAACACATCGAGTTAAGGAAGAGGAAACTGAACACTGGGTTGGGAAATGTGGAGGTCATTAGTGAACTTGGGGAGAACAATTTCATTGGAGTTGTGAAAGGAATGTCAGAATACAGTGAGTTAAAAAGAACAGTGAGTTGAAAAGGAAGAGAGAAAGGGTAATCTCCAATATATTCTACTGAGTTAAGATTTATCATGAAAGAAAGGAAAAGAAGAGAGAACGGAATTTAGAACAGGATTCGAAATTTAAGAAAGTAAGTTTTTATTTATTTCTGTAGCAAATGTGGAAGGACACTGTGTGTGTGTGTGTGTGTGTGTGTGTGTGTGTGTGTGTTGAGAAGGAAAGACAGTAGAAATAGAAAAATAGAATCCTTGAGGTTGTGGGAAGAGAAGGTTACAGAGCATGAGTGATGGATGGCACAGGCTCTGGGAAAAAGGGTTACTTTCTCCACTGAGAACCAAAGAAAATGATGAAAGACAAGTTTATGTATAAGTTCATTTTAATGGAGAAAACAAAGAGTCCTTGCTTGGTACACGACTTTTTTTTCCTGTTAATTAGGGGCAAGTTCATCCATTGAAAATATAGAAGAGGTGGGCTTGAGGTTAGATAGAGCACTTTAAATAGATTTTGGGAGGGGTGGAATTGGGAAATACCCAATATTTGTTGGCTGTTTACTGCATTCTACTTATAACTTTAATCATTGTAAATATATTCATTTTTTGATTCTTACAATAACTCTTTAAGACAGATATAATAATCATCTTTATTTTAGATATGGGGAAACTAAGGCACTGGGAATTTTTAAAAAAATGCTTTGACAGGGGCGCCTGGGTGGCTCAGTGGGTTAAAGCCTCTGCTTTTGGCTCAGGTCATGATCCTAGGGTCCTGGGATCGAGCCCCGCATCGGGCTCTCTGCTCCTTGGAGAGCCTGCTTCCTCCTCTCTCTCCCTGCCTGCCTCTCTTGCCTACTTGTGATCTCTGTCTGTCAAATAAATAAAATCTTAAAAAAAATGCTTTGACAATTATCTTGTTAGAGAAGGGCTTGAACTCAATATTTTGACTCCATAGGCCATCTTTTAATGTACTAGTGTATACAGAGAGCACTAATATTCATTTATTCATTCAGTAAATATTAACCAAATGCTTTCTATGTGCAAAGACTTTTTAGTCTTATCAGATGCATTGATACACAAATAGTCAAGATGTTTATGTTCATATTTAATTATAGGAGACTGGCAAGAAACCGAAGAGGAAAATTATAGTTTATAGTAGATGAAAAGTAGTGTAAAATAAAGGGAAACATAGAACAGACTGAGGGGCTGAATAGGTAGGTTGTGAATATAGGTAGGGGTAGAACTTACTTGAGATGATACCATTTGAGCAAAGACTTGGAAGAGGGAAGGGATTAGCCATGTAGATAGTGGAGAGAACATTCCAGTGCCCAAGGCATGACTGTGGTTGACATACTTAAGGAAAAAGGAGGATAGGATGGAAGATGTTTCTTAAGCAAGGTGGGGATGGGGAAGAGTAGGAGGTGAGGTCAAAGAAGATGCTATGGGGAAGTGCAGATCATGCAGAAGCTTTGGTTTTTTACCGTGTGTAAAATGGGGGAGCATTGCAGGTTTTGAACAGGAAAGTGACATATGAACATTCTTAGGTGCTAAAAAGATGACTCTGGCTGATGTCTTGTGAACAGACAGAAGGTGCATGAAGAAGCAGGGAGACCAGAAGGGAGAGGGCTGTCATGAAGGTGATTGGAGATAGTAGCTGGGACCAAAATAGTGTATTAGAAATAGTGAGTGGTGGTTGGATTCTGAATAAATTTAAGGGGTGGAACAAACAGAATTTCCTGATTCACTGAAGGTGGATTGTAGAAAAGAAGAGAATAGAAATATAACTTTTGAGGGGTTTTGGCTTACACAATTATAAATGGAGTTGGCATAACTGAAATGGAGAAGAGACGGTTTAGGGGACAATCAGGTGTGACAATCTTTCCAATTGTGAAGTTTTCTCCCTCAGCATTCAGCATGCCTTATAGATAGAAGAGTGGAATGGGAAAGTTTGACAGATCAGCTATTGGGGATTTACAAATTAAGCTCAAAGGAAGGACTAGGGGTATGAGATTTTGGAGTAAAATAAGACTCAAGAAATGTGGAAGTAATAAAAGTGATGGAAGTAACAGACTATAGATTCTAATTTTCAAAGAAAAGTAAATTAAATCTCAAAGAAGATAGTAGTGTCACCAGATGCATAGGGTCCAGTGTGGGGGCTTTCACAGAGTATCTGTGTCCTCACATGCGGTTGTGGAGGGAGTTGTGAAGTATGATGAAAAAAATTAGAAAAATTGCAAAATGTCTGGATCATGGGACCTGGGCTTTGAAGTGATTGAAAATTAGAAATCTTGAGAATAAGGAAGCAAATAAGTTGGAATGACAGGTTGTGTGAGTAAAGCAAGGTATTAAGTTTGAGATTCCAGAATGGGTTGAGTTCTAGGTAATGGCCAACTCTAGGGTATAGCCATTGGAAGAGCTGCTGAAGTGAAGTAGAGGCAGACAGATGGAACTACAGTCAGAAAAGGATGTAAGATGGATTGATCACTTAGTTTTTTGCTTTATTGAGATGTAATTGATATGTGATGAAATGCAAATATTAAAGTGTGAAATTGGACAACTTTTGACCTTGTATACACCCATGGAACCATCACCACAATCAAAATAATGAACATATTCATTACCCTCAAAAGTTTTTCCATGCCTCTTTACAATCCTTCACTCCTTCCTACTCCACTCTGCCCACCCCATTCCCAAGCAAAAACTGACCTGCTTCTGTCACTAGATATTAATTTGTATGTTCTAGACTTTTACATATAATGGAATCATAGTATGTGTATTCTTTTTTCTTTTTTTAAAGATTTACTTATTTATTTTGGGGGGGCAGGTAAGAGGGAGAGGCAGAAAAAGAATCCTTAAGCAGACTGCCTGCTGAGTGAAGAGCCTGATAGAGGGTTTTGTCCCATGATCCTGAGATCATGACCTGAGCTGAAATCAAGAGTCAGACACTCAATCAACTTGAGCCACTCAGGCTCCCCACAACGTTGTTGTTATTTGGTTTTGTTGCTATTATTTGGCTTCCTTCACTCAGAATAACTACTGTAAAAGTTATTCTTGTTGTTGCAAATGTCAATAGTTAATTCCTTTTATTTTTGTGTAGTATTCCAGTATATGGTCACACCTCAATATTTTATCAGATGAATAACAGGTTTATATCTTTTGAAGGACATGAGGATTGTTCCAGTTTTTGATTATTGCAAATAGAGTTGCTATAAATATCTACATATAAGTCTTTGGAGATAAGCTCTCATTTCTCTTGGACAAATACCAAGGAGTTAAACTGCTAAGTCACATGGTAGGTGCACGTTTCACTTATTAAGAAACTACCTAATTGACTTTCAGATTCACAGTGGATTGGATCATTTTACCTTCTCACCAGCAGTGTATGAGAGTTCCAGTTGCTCTACCTCCTCACTAACACTTGGTATGGATAATCTTTAATTTGATCAGTTCCTGTTGGTGTGCAATGGCATCTCTTGGTTTATATTACCATTTCCCGGGGGCCTAATGATGTGAGGATATACCTTTTTACTATCCATTTATCTTTTTTGAGAAGTGGCCGAATATTTTTTGCCATTTTTTCTTGGGTTGTTTATTTTCTTCTTAAGTATAACAGTTTTAGAAATGTTCTTTATACAAGTCCTTTGTCAGATATATATTTGTAAACATTTCATCCAGTTTGTGGTTTCTTTCTTCATATTCTTAACAATGTCCTTGGAAGAATAAAAGTGTAAAATTTGAAGGAAACCTAACTTATGTATTTTTATTTTATAGTTTGAGATATTTTTGTCCTATTGAAGAAATCTTAAACCCACAGACACTATGATTTTTCTCCTGTATGTTCCTCAAGAAGGTTTCTTGTTTTAGCCCCTATACATGGTTAGGACTCATTTGCATATGTTGTGAGGTAAATGGTAAATTTTTTTTCCCTTTGCTTATGGCTGTCTGCTTTTTAGCACAATTTGTTGAAAATACTTTCCTTTCCTTATTGAAATGCTTTGAGACCTTTTTTGAAAATCAATTGATCATATATATAGGAGTCTACTTCTGGACTGTATACATTGTCATTTATTTATCTGCCTACCTATATGGCAAGACCATGTTGCCTTGATAATAAGTATATAATAAGCAGATATAAAACAAATCTTCATATCATATAGTATGAGTGATCCAACTTTGTTCTTCTTTTTCAAAGTCATTTTGACTACTACAAGATTATTTGCATTTTCAAATGAATTTTGGGATCAGCTTGCCAAATTCTACAAATTGACCCTATGAGTTGACACTAGGTGGGTCAATTTGTGGGAGGTTGGGTTTTAATAATTGTGTCTTAAGAACCATACTTGAAAATGGTATTTATTTATTTAGGTCTTAAATTTCTCTTATCAGTGTATAACTTTCAGTGAGCAAGTCTTGCAAATTTTTGTCAGATTTATTCGTGATCGTCTGGTACGTAAGTTAATGAATAAATTATTAAGTGAAGAAGAGACAAATGTCCATTGCAGAAGAATTCTAAATCAATTATGTATCTACTCCACCCTAAAAGAGGGGGTATATAACTTCCTGCCCTTACAGGGTATGCTGTGCATAGTGACTTCTTTGCGATGAATACAGTACAGACCAGGGAAATAAAAGAGTAACTTTTATTTACTATATATAACAGTGGAGAAACATGACAAGCACTACTTCAACCAGATGATCAAGGTCAACATTAACTTTCATAAATCATGTTGACAGTATGTACTCTTGATATGATGTGATGGTAATGGCTCTTTATCTCTGTGATCTTCCTCCTAAAAACACAGAGCCCTAATCTAAACATGAGAAAAATATCAAACAAATTCCAGTGGAGGGATATCCCACAATATACCCAACCATTACTTCTCAAAGCTGTCAAGGTCCTCAATATGCAGGTAAGATTTCTCCCTGTCTTCTCATGGCTTGATAGCTCTTTTCTTTTTGTCAGTGAAGAATAGTCCCTCGTACATTTGTAATCCAATTTGTTCATCTACTCACTTATTAAAGGGCACCTTGATTGTTTTCAGTTTTTGTCAGTTATGAATAAAATCATCTGAAACATTCATGTGCAGGACTTTACCTTTTCTTCAAAATTTGTTCTTTCTTGTGGACATATCTTTTCAACTCAATTGGGTAAATACCTAGGTTATGTAGTTGCTTCCTTGTATACTAAGACCACAGTAAGCTTTGTAAGAGACTGTCAAGTTGTCTTCCAAATTGTAGCACCATTTCACATTCTATCCAGCAGTGAATGGGAGCTCCTGTTGCCCTACTTCCTTGTTGGCAGAGAGGCAGGCAAAGAGATAGGGGGAAGCAGTCTCCCCACTTAGCAGAGAGCCCGATGTGGGGTTCGATCCCAGGACCCTAAGATCATGACCCGAGCCAAAGGCAGAGGCTTAATCCACTGAGCCACCCAAGCACCCCTGTATAGTAAGTCTTGATGTTGGCTAGTGCCAAACCTCATCTTTCCTCATCTTCAGTATTTTGTTTGCTATTCTGGGTCTTTTGTCTTGTCATATACAGTTTAGAGACAGTTTGTTAATTTCTGCAAGAATAGCTTGCTGGAATTTTGATGGGTGTTGCATTGAATTGATAGCTAGAGATGGGGAAAAACTGAGACTTCGACAACATTGAGTCACCCTACCCATGTACATGGAATATCTCTCTGTTTATTTAGAATTTTTTTAACTTCTTTCATCAGATTTTTGTAGTTTTCTTCACATAGATCCTGTATTTTTTTAGATTTATATCTAAGCATTTCAGAGTGTTTTTGGTGCAAATGTAAATTATATTGTGTTTTTAATTTCAAGTTCCAATTGTTTATTACTGGTATATGGAAAACAATTTGCTTTTGTCTGTTAACCTTGTATCCTATGACTCTGCTGTAATCTAGGAGTTATTTATTTTTGTCAAATCTTTGGGATTTCCTACATATACAGTCATCTCTTTTGTGAGCAAAGAAAGATTTAATTTTTCCTTTTTAATCTCTATACCTTTTACTTCCTTTTGTTTTTCTTATTACACTAACTAGGACTTCCAGTAGTGTTGAATAGGAGTGGAGAGAGGGGGCATCTTTACCTAGTTCCTGCTTTGAAGGGTGAAACAACCTTTCATTTTTTCACAATTTAGTATGATGTTAAGTTAGTTGAGTCTTTTGTAATTGTTCTTTAGCAATTTGGGGAAGTGACTATTTATTTCTAGTTTGCTGACTAATTTTACCATGAATCACTGTTGGATTTTATCAAATGCTTTTTCTGCATCTATCTGTATGATCACATGATTTTTCTTCTTTAGTCCATTGACATGATGGATTATATTCATTGATTTTTAAATGTTGAAACATTTCCATACCTGGAAAAAAACACACGTAGTAATGGTGTATAATTATACAGAAAAAGTCCTTGGCCTTTTCTGTCCTAAGTAGGGAGAAACCCTGCTCTTCCCCAATGTATTTCTCTACCTGTGAGTCTCCTGTGTTGCTTATATGAGACGTTTCACTTCTGATGCCCTGGTCACCCAATGTGTGGGGAGCCACAACAAGCCATTCTCTGTGACACAACCTGGGTGTCCTACAATTCAACTCAATTCTGACACTATCTGCCTGGAGACAGCATCAGATTCCCCAGACTGGGGGCAGGATCCCATAAAACTGCCCAATGCCTCTTTCAGATGCTGATTGCAAGCCCAGGTTATTACTTAGTGAAAAGATTCCCATCTACAAGGTAACCAGAGGAGATGACATGGAGAATGTCATGCATATGCCCTCAGAAGAACAGAAACTTAAGTGAGAGACTGATTGTTGGTAAATGCCTGAATTATAGACCAAGACTTATCTCCTGACCAATGAACATCTGCCAAGAATTTCTTGCCCTTCTCCAGCTGATGAGCATACTGCTTGGAATCAGGCTGGATTTCCCCCTCTTTGCTCTCTGTGCTGGTAAATACAGCCCATCCCAAACCCTGGAAGGATTTGTGTGCAGCATATGGCAGCATGCATTTTCTCAAATTGCAATTTCACTGCTATTCCTGAATAAAGTCCATTTTTGGTAATTTGATTTTGCCTCAGTTTACCTAAAAAAAAGATTTGGGTTGACAATCTGTGCTTCTGACCAATTGGCTATCTTTTGGAGGTTCCTATGATCTCCTGCCTTGGACTTCAGATACCAGTCACAAAACCTGGGTGTTAGCTGCACTTATGACCCATTGGCTATAAATCAGAAGCTCCCATCACCCCCTCCTCAGGTTTGGTAAATTTGCTATAACAGATTGCAGAACTCGGAGAAACATTTTACATACTAGATTACCTCTATTTTTTTTTTTTTTTTTAGATTACTTCTCTTTATAAAAAGATATAACTCAGGAACAACCAGATGGAAGAGCTGTCCAGGACAAGGTGTGGGGAAAAGGTGTGGAGTTTCCATGCCCTCTCCAGGCATACCACCCTCCCAGAACATCCACGTGGCCACAAATCTGGAGGCTCTCCCAAGCTTGAGCTCTTGGATTTTTATGGAAGCTTTATTATATAGTCTTGATGGATTGAATCATTGACCATTGGTGATTTAGTCAACCCCCAGGCCCTCTTCCCTTCCTGGAACTGGAGGTTGAAGAATGGGACTGAAAGTTCCAACCCTCTAGTCACATGGTTGGTTCTCCTGGCAACCCACCTCCATCCTCAGGTGGTGGAGAAAAGTCACCTCAAAGTAAGAGACACTTTTCTGACATCAACACTTAGAAAATTCCAAGGGCTTGGGAGTTATGCATGAGGAATGATGAATGAAGACCAAATACATGTGAGAAATCTATTTTAATAATCTGAAAGACCAAATACATATTTCTGTAATAAAGCATAATATTGCAGTAATTCTTTTTCTGTCTCTACAAATGAATATAGTCACATGTCACTTCTAATGCAAAGCCCTGCCTGAACCCCTAGGGAGTTTATTGCTTTCTACTTTGGAACTCGCACAAAACTTGGCTTCTACCTTTATTATAGTACTTAACATAATATATTGTTTTTACACATTTTAAGTTCTGTAACAATACTCTGAGCAGCTGAGAAAAGAACTTCTTTTTGAAAAACTCCCCTTGTACCTGTAGCCCTCAGAGTGTTCCTATTTAACAGTAATTATCCTTATTATTCTCCCCTTCTCTAGTACTTAATGCTCTGCCAGACACATGTGAGTACTCAAAAATTTGTTGAAAGCAAAAAAAAAAAAAAAAATATGTTCCAGACATAAAATATGTTCCAAAGCTAGTCAGTAAAATGCTGAAGTATTTTAATGATATAAACCTAATGCTGATGGTGGCATATCGAAAGGAATACCATTTATTTTCTGTGACATTTTAAATGAATAACCTGGCCGACTTTATCAGTAAGGCAGCTACAGATTTCTGACCTTTGAACCCCTGCGGGCTGTGAAGGGCAGAGAAGGTGGCACTGGGACTTTATCACTCGTCTGGGCTGCCCGAGATATGCACTAGTTGTGTATATGGCTCTGTAAATGTGCTGACGTTGCACCAGACATTCAGGTTGCTTCAGTGACCCTGCCTTGGCTCTGAGGTCAGCCTCTCTTATCCCATTTTCAATCTGTCTTCTTCTATCTCAGGGTGGAGGAGAAAACAAGAGAAGACATTTTGTGTAATTGTTATTGATTGGAGAGGCTTAAAATAAGTAGCACCGTCTTAGCCTGTGGAATGGATCAAGGGGTAATGGACAAAAGGAATCTCTTTCTTTTTGGAAGTTTCTGTGAAGTCCCAGCAGAAGGGAAGGGTAATTTTAGGACTCTTTTATCCTTTTTTAGTGTGAGTCAGAAATTTGGGAGACCCTCAATATTTCGACTCTCAAATAAAAATGTCCATTGTAAAATGTTTATCCAAACCGAGGATCATGGCCATGTTTCTAGAGCGTTCTTCTCTGTATGTGAGAAACTTTGAGATCTTGTTGTTTTCACGAAAAAGGCTTTATAGAAGCCATGAAAGAATCCTGTGAGGGGCGCCAGGGTGGCTCAGTGGGTTAAAGCCTCTGCTTGCGGCTCAGGTCATGATCCCAGGGTCCTGGGATCAAGCCCCGCATCAGGTTCTCTGCTCCTTGGAGAGCCTGCTTCCTCCTCTCTCTCCCTGCCTGCCTCTCTTGCCTACTTGTGATCTCTTGTCTGTCAAAGAAATAAATAAAATCTTTAAAAAAAAAAAGAATCCTGTGAAAACCCTTACAAAGTCAAGCACAAAACACACCTGGGATATCAGTAATACTTATCAGCTATTTAGTGAGAACTTTCTCTCCAGCATAGTAGAACTAATTGCAGTGAATTGCCTGAGCAGAGTTATTTTTGTTTTAAGAAACTGCGACCCTGGCCTGAAGGAGCTAGACTCTTCGTTCTTGAAAAAGTACCATTATAATTTTTCCTACTCTATTTGAGTAAACCCATTTTCTAATCCTACTTATTGTTTTTCTCACCTTAAAACTTCAGATATATGTAATTACTTTCAAAGATAACACAGTGGTATAAAAAATTATTTTGCAAGTATTTTCCCTTATAATTATTTCAATATTCCCATGAGGTAAAGATTAAGGAATTAAAGTATAATGAGATAATTTTTTTTTAATTTTTATTTTTTTATAAACAATTTTTTATCCCCAGGGGTACATGTCTGTGAATCGCCAGGTTTACACACTTCACAGCACTAACCATAGCACATACCCTCCCCAATGTCCATTACCCCACCCACCTTTCCCGACCCCCTCCCCCCAGCAACCCTCAGTTTGTTTTGTGAGATTAAGAGTCACTTAT